>VZTA01008798.1:0-17100 GCA_013398855.1 Mohoua ochrocephala | reverse complement strand
TTCCCAGCTCACTGCAACAGAAATAATTTGAATGTCCCTCTTAAATCCAAAGCCTTCAAATTTCAAAGTTGATTGCAGACAATGCACTGTTCATCAGAAGCACTAGGGACATTTATCGAAATCAGAACATATATTGAAAGTATTTTAACAAGACAATGTAAATTTTGAGCCAAGGCACACAACATCAATAGAAGTAACAGCATACTGTTACTCATTGCTTGTGTGTAGGCATGGCCACAAATTTTCTATGGACAGTAAATTCACTGAAAAATTCATATTTTCGTGAATTCAAGTTATACTGACAAGCATTTTAAGCCAAATTATGGGCAATATTTTTTCAAGGAAGAATTCCATTATAAAATATTGAAATATATTATATAAGAATTTCAAAAGGAAATGTTCTTTTAGGTTTCATAGTTCTTGCATTTTGTTTGACAAATTACGTACTCTTTAAGGGAAAATAAAATAAAATAAGATAAAATTTTAAAAAATTTTAAAAAGAGACCCCAAGAAGTATCATGTACAATAGATTGACAAGTAGTTTTCAGACCGAAAATATATTGGGGATTTTTTTTAGCTTTTGTTTTCAGCCCTTTTAGATGAAGGTCCAAAATAATATTATTTCACTTGAACACAGAGTTTTATTTTTCTGTTTAGTAAATAGTCAGAAACATCCATTTCCCTGCTTGTGCTTGGGAGGAATAAGCACATGTGAGGAAGCTGAGGAGAAATTGAGGGGGATGCCGTGGATCACATAAGCACAGCAGAGGGAGTGAAGAAAGGACTTAACAAAGGTGACAAGCCAGAGGACAAATGTAAATGTTTTTGAACTCCATCTGCTGACATCAGGATAATCACAATCATTTGCTTTCAGACCTTTGTGATAACTGCTCTTTCACCAATTCCTTTTCACTGAGGTAATAGGGAATTACTTTGTTTAATGATTCCCTAAAGATCCAAGAAGACTAAATATCCTAATAAGGCAATTTTATTTCACAAATGATACTGTATTCACTAGTATAATTAAATTGTAATGTTTTCTGCAGTAGGCCATGTCCCTCGCAATGGGATATGCAACATCCTAATCCAGAGGCAATTTTGGCAAAATGAGCTTGTCCTTTCCCAGAGCTAAGTATNAATGTTTTCTGCAGTAGGCCATGTCCCTCGCAATGGGATATGCAACATCCTAATCCAGAGGCAATTTTGGCAAAATGAGCTTGTCCTTTCCCAGAGCTAAGTATCAGTCAGTGGAAAATCATCAAATAGATTGTTTATTCCGAGAGAATATTTAATATCCCAAGAGAAAGAGAGAGGAACCCTGATCACTGACTTCCTCCAGGGTAAAATTCCCCGTGAGTCCTGCTCCCCTGGGCAGTTAAGCTATCAAATCCCTTGAACACATTAAAGGTAAAAGCTCATGGCCTGGCCTCTCTGAGGTGAGAGTCTCCAACCCAATCCCTCTGTGGCTGAGCCTTCAGGCCGTTCATGGCCTCTGAGCCCTGCAGTGGCCTCTGTGTGCTCCCAAGCCTGGCCCGTGGCGATGCTGGCAGAGAGGTCAGTCCTGCAGTGGAATATGGGACTTGCCAAAGCCGTGCAGCAGAATGTGGTTTCACAGGAGAGCTTTAACACACTCTGCAGCAGGTCTCTGTAATGCTCCCCTCCAGCCTCTGCACAGGTGGGATTTATCCTTGGGAGGGAGCTTCTCTGTACGCCCTTCTCGCTCCAGACTTTATGTTCTTGAAGCTTTTACGGATATACCTCGAGGAATTTCTCCCATCCTAGTCCACTCACCAAGAGCTCTGCTTCCATGCTCGGGGTTTTGCAATAGTTGATATTCTCCTTTGATTGTAGGTGCAGCCTCAGGAAAGGAAATTATTCTCAAGTTGTCTTGCCCCTAATCAAAAGCTTCCCTTCTTCATGACAAGAGTATAATAGATGCAGACTCTGAACCAAGGATGCCTTCTGCTCAAAAGAAAGAACTCTCTGCTGCAGCATCAGAAAAATGTTGCAAATAACTTAATCAGCTGTTCTTTTACCTCTATGACTTAGCAACTAATTAAACGTATAATGTAGAAGTGGCCTTTAATTTGCTGGCATTCAGGAGTTGTTTTAGGACAAATCGAATCGTCTGCTTAGTCCAGTTTACAGAAGGTTACTGCAGCAGGCACTGACTCAAACTCTGCCAAAGTGCACTGCCACATAACATCCTGAAACAAGCACTGCGAGGTCCCACAAAACCCCTTCCATTTCTATTTCTGTGGATCCCAGTGGTTTAGAGAGAAATTAATATGTGCTTTTCCCTCAGTGTTAGGGCCCTCTATTCATTTGCAGCATGAAAAGTTCTCTAAGCTGTTAATGTAGGTCAGACTCAACTCTTCGTGGTGTATTCAACCAAGATGCAGCTATTAAGCTTCCCTTTAAAACATTCTCGTTTCCCAAGCCAAGAGCCCTGGCTCAACGCTGTAATTATAAACTTCAAGTTCCAAAATTAGCAAGTCGTAAAGGTGAAAAAGGATAGAAACACAACACACCCGTGATTCATTATTTGTTGAGTGAGGTCCAACTGGATGTGAAAACCAACAAGTGCTTTGTGCTTCGAGCTGACTCAACAGAATGCATGGAAAGGGCAATTTTCATTGGATGCACAGCAAGCAGAGCTCCCACTCCAAAGGCAAAGATGCTCCTCTTGCATTAGTGAGGAGCTCCGGTGGCTTCAGCTGCTGAGGGACCTCTGCCAGATCTCTGCAGGGAGGGACGCAGCAAGTGCAGGCATCAGGTGTTCAGACAACTCAAGTGTCTGGCAGAGACCAAAGCAATGATTTCACAGAAACAATAAAACTTCTGTATGTTTGAAATTGAAATTTTGTAATATTTTTTCACTTAAGACAGCAGTTCTTTCATAGTAGAAGAGAAGAATTCAGGTAAAACATAACAATATATCCTGGCAAATCTGGTGGATATGATGGAGGCCTTTTCCTAATCCTGAAGTGAGATTTTCTAATCTGAAGACCTTTCTTCTTCCATAATAAACAGGCTTTGTTAAAACAACAAGGGAAGTGCATTAATTTCATGTTTTCCTTTCTTGCTGCTTGACTGCATTCCTTTGCTTTTATCATGAGCAGTAATTCCCCCTCACACACCCCCTGCTTCAGCCAGCGGGTTTCCACATTACTATCATAGGGCTTGAGTGCTGTTTAGCATGGAAACAGCATCAGATTACCCAGCTTAAAATAATATTTTGCCAGGGTTCAATAATTGTAGTCAAAGGATGCTTTATTTGTATTTCAGGTAGTAAAGTACTAATTTTTCCTCTTTATACTTGAGGGGAATTTTAAAATCCTGGGTTCAGAACAAGCTAAGCCTTTGTGTTGCTCAGGAGATCTGAAGTGTGTTTTAAAAAAAAAAAAACAACCCAACATTTAAAATCTTCAAGGGTCCAAGTCATACCTGTGCTGTCAGGGCTGGGGCTCGGCACAGAGAGCAGGAGGCAGCCCATAAAGGAGCCATTGTGTGGGGAGCAGCAGGACACAATTCTGCATTTATGGGGGATTGACTGTTCTCTCTGCTTTTTAATCAAGCTTTGTCTCAGAGCACCACGGTCAAATATCCCAGCGGCACCTTTGCCTTTCAAGTGCATCCTTCACTTGATTGTCAACATAATCCATCCTCCTGTAAAGACACTCCAGGCTTTGTTTTATTAATGAGATCACCTTCTCTCCTCTCCACTCATCACCCTAGCAGCCTTGAACTGGGCTGCTTTTTTAAGCTGCCAGGCTGATTTCTAGTGCCATTTTTATAATACATTTTCTGTTTCTCAGCATAAGGACAACGACTAAATAGAGCTACATTTTTTAAAAGTTTAACTTTTGCGTCTTGTCAAATTATCAATTTCTGAAGGCATCTTGGAACTTTAAAAAAACGAAGGAAAAAAAGGGAGGTGTAATTGCTCTTTTGCTTCTCTCCAAGCATTCTTTTTCATAAGCAAATTTGGGAGAAAAAAACGTGGTGAGCAACATCTGTTTTCCACAGGTGCTGAGTGCCAAGGTGCTCATCACCACAGGTTTTTAAATTGGATTGTTTGGAACTGGTTTTTGATCTCTTTACAAATATTCTGGGAGTCAAGGGCAAATTTTCTATACATTGCTTAATCCCGTTGCCTACCTACTACCTGTATTCTTTTGAAACCACCAATTTCCACAAAGAACAAACAGCACGTGCTCAGTTAATGCAGTTCTGCTTCTTCAGTCTTTAACTGTACAGCAGAGAAGGCAAAATCTCAGTCAGCACTTTTTTAGAGGGTCGTGCCGTGATTTGGGAACGATATTCTCCAATTTAGTGCTCCCACTAAAACCCCTCCCTCCGCCCTGGGGCGGGATGGAGAGGAGATCTAGAGGCACAAAAGGTAAAACTCTCAGGTTTTTGTACTCAGCTTTGAACTTAAGTTATGTTAAACATTATGCTTTTTAGTTTCAGCATCAAGAAACCTTAATTAAAAGAACACTTTAAACTATTTTATGAAGATATACGATGACAGCTACATGTAATTTCTTAACACTCATGAGTTTAATTGATGTTCTTCACAAAGTTTGCAATGGAAGCACGAAATAATTCCAACGAGTTCCTCTGCAGTGTGTTTATCATGGGCCAGGCTCCTTCTCTCATAAACAGACTGTGCCTGGAAGCTGGAATTACTCACTTAACACGGCTTTGTTTAAAAGCCTTCTCTTGGCACCCCCATCCCCCAGGAACCTTCCAGCAGGGAGAACAAGGATGTTTTGGCCCTGTTTCACTTAAGAATATGCCTAATTTCATCACAGTCAGCAAAATACTTAGGCACATGCTGTGCTTTATCTTTTATTTTCTTTTTAAAGTGGCCTCTTTAACTTTGTTAGCCCTTAACTCCTTTTTCAGAAAGTGAGGGATTTACAAGTGCTTTTATATCCCTTAGAGTTCTGTTAAAACAGAAACGAGGTTTTTGCTTGTGTGAATCAATCCTGAAAGTGAAAAAAACCCAACCAAAACAAACAACATAAATACACTATTTTTTCTGAGGAGAAAGATTTGCAGGAGATAACAACTTTTCCTAGAGCAGCTGGCACAGCAGGAGAAAAAAAACATGGACAAGATTTCCAGCCTGCAAACCCTCCTTCAATTCCGATCCAGGAGTTCTGAAGAGTACAAGGAATTTTTCAGTTGAGTTTTATTAAGCCAAACATTGAGACAGATCCTGTCATACCTTAGGAGCCCCAGGGTGTTTCATGGACCTGGAGGTTTTGTGTGTGAAGTCCTTCTCACCCATATTACTGCAGCAGGTTCTGCAGTTCCTTTTTTTTAATTTTCTTTTTTTTTTCCCCTTTTCCCTCCTCCCTTTTACTAGAAAGACAGCTCTTATTCCTTCCCTTGAATATTTTATAATAATTATACAAAGCTGTAGTTTCGGCCAGACTCATATAACTAATCCCTCCTTGTCCCCCTTAAAAAAGAAAAGAGTCATAAATGGGACGTACAAGCACCTGGTTTCCCTGAGAGAGCACAAATTTTAGGTAGCTGCTGCTAATTTCACATATCCTAAAATGCAACCCTTATCAGATTCAGCTGAAGTAAATCAAGGTGCAAACAGCCAGCAGGACACAGCCTTGTTTTGACAGGAACGGGAGTAACCTGGAGTGCGTTTGTTCCTAAAGAAAGAAAAGGCAGCTATTGATTGAGTCCAGCTCCCTGGGATGATTCAAATTAAGCACCAGATTCAGGTCTTGATGTTCGGATCTCAGTCACAGAAACTTTTCTGAGAGCTTGCATGTGGAGCTGCTTATATCACTTGCAAATAGGCATTTATTGCTTTTCTGCTTGTCAGAAGAGAGGAGTAGCTCAGAAATAGCTCAAAGGCACAAATAAAAGCTGTCAAATTTGTGTTTGAAAGACACAAATAGAAGCAGTCAATCGTTTGTTTGTTTTTTTGTTTGTTTACAAGAGGGCAAACAGGGACAAGAAACTGGAAGCCTGGGATAAAGGTCAGAGAGAAGAGGTTGGGAGAAAAAGGCAACGGGAAGAGGAAACTGAAAAGGGGATTGTTCAGAGGAAAAGGAATTTGCAGCCCTAAAGGAGATACTCTTCAGAGCTGAAATAAATGCAGGACTCCTAAAACTCAGCAGGCCTTTACTCTCTGCGTGTATTTATGCAACCCAGTGAGAAAAGGCACAGTTCATTTCCCTCTAAGGTCTGGGCTCACATCTGTGCTGAGCAGGAAAGACAAAACCCAGAGATTCCCACTCCAGATCTGGAGCTGCTAAGTAATTAGGACATCCTTATTAGCAAGCATGCCCTCAAGAAGCTTATCAAAAGTTATAGAAAGAGCCTAACTTATATTTCTGACTGTAAAATGTTTATTTAAATAGATAGCATTATCCAGGATTTTCTTTTTTCAATGTGGGTTAGGAAAAAAAAAAAACAAGTGCACTTCAAAAGTGCTGTAAATGGTATATTCTGTTTGCATATTCTTGCAGTTATTCCATGATCTGCTGTTCAAAATGCTCCACATTTCAAAAATGCTCCGGGCTCTAGATCTGTAAGACTGACCTTTGTAAGGAAGTTTTGAAATATTAAGTATTTTCAAATATATAATCTGCTTTTCCCATATTCATTTTTGCATTCATAGACTATAAATAACAAGAAACTCTTGCTACTTTTACTCGTTTCTGCCAAAGTTTGTGTGTGTGGGTTTGACACTTAAAGTTAGATCATATGTGGAGGAAAGAAAATGCAATCCCTTTTCCGAGGACAGGGATCTTTTCAGGGAGTTTCCCTTCTCAGGAATATAACAGCTATTTTCATTCTAGGAATGATTGACTTATCCCCTTCAAGTGGCAAGTATCAACTGGAAACAATTACCTTTGGAAAGAGGAAGTTTTCAATTTTAGGATGAGCGAGCACCATCTGTAATTTTGTGCCTTCGGGCTGCCTTAACTAAAAAGTTCAATAAGTTAAAGCCAGGAAAAGGGAAGAGGGGGAAAAAAAATCCCGAACCAAGACAAAAAAAATCCCAAAACTTTAATTATTTCCAGCAAAATGAGTCTTTTAGCCTTTTGTTTGCACACAGATAGTATGCTTGTGGAACGGTTGTAAGTAGTACTTTTTTTTTTTAGCATTTTCTGAGTTTGTTTGAAGTGTCAGTGCTCCGGCATTGTGAGGATGAAGTCCAGATGTCATCATTTTGAAGTTCAGGGCAGATGATGGATGATACTCAGCACTGTTTATAAACAGAGGGCAAACACAGAGCCAGCATGACAGCCCGGCTTATCTTTCATTTTAGAAACATTAAAAAATATAACAGATATTGGTTCATTCAGAAGAGAGTTCTAGAAATTCCATTTTTTTAAAAAAAGTATCATTTTACATAAGGAAAACAGCCCCAGCATTCACATAGAAAGATTTCCCCCTCACACAAAGGAAATGTTTCTTTTTTGATCTTCACACAAAGCATTTCAGCAACTGGCAAACTGCAAAACATATCACTTCTGTTAGAACAAATAACTGAAAATGGGCTCTTATCTGAGTCTTATCCTAACTCCAGCAGATAAACACATTGTTGGTCTGCAAAGAGGGCCTGGCAATATCACAGAAACAGATTTTATGAGACGGTTTTCAATCCCACTGTTTAGGACAGGACTAGAATTACCATTTTCATACACAAAGCATGGTTTTGAAGTGTTTTAACACTTCACCTCCAAAGCCACCAGACACAGAACCATTTTTATTTTCTTTTTGAATAGATGCAAAATAACTTAGCTGAATTGTATGCAGTAAGGGTTTGTTAATATTTTATATTACCTTATATTAAGTTATTATGTTATACCTTATAATTGCCAATCTTATTCAGGCCTTATTTACACCTTAGAATTACTGATTTCATTCAGGCATCAGTGGCATTTTTACCCCATCCATTGTTTGCTTGCTTTCTTCCAAGAATTTTTTAATCTTCTGGATGTCTTGTAAATCACCTCACCCTCTGCTTTCTCCAAATGCAATTCTTGCCTAAAATTGGTTAACATCAAGGTTTTGATGCTACGTCCAAGCATTCTTTATCTGATCATGCATGAAATTCAACTGGTTTGGGGTTTTTTTGGTTGGGTTTTTTTGGGTTTTGGGGTGGTTTTTTTTTTGTTGTGGTGTTTTTCCTGTTGAATTGATCATATTATCTCACTCCCGAGGTTTTTTTAGCACAGCAACAAAGAGGAGTTCCCAGCCCTCACAGATTCAAGGGCGGGGAGGGTGGAACAATGAGAGAGTGATGTGACCCAAGGGCTGCACAGCTCCGTTCTTTCCTGTGGAAGGGGAAGACCTTGATGAACAATTAGGTATCTACAGAGACCTTGTAACTGGGGAAAGAAAACGAGGCCAGAAAAGATAAAGAACCAGGCAGGATTTCTCTTTCTTTTGTTTGCATGCCACTGTGGGGCCTGATATATTGAATTTTCTGCCTTGCTCTTTGCCTCATCCTATTATTATTACCCTTGAACTTAATGGTGTTCATCCCATAACAGCAGTGCCTCTGCAGGAACACACCTGCACATAAAGACGTGATTTGCTCTTTTGCTGCTAGTAAATGCCTCTTAAGGGAAGTAGGGAGAAGCTTCTTTAAACAAATAGGGAAAGATTAATGTGTCTGAATGAAAGGAAACAATTTTCAGAAGCTTAGTTCACATTTTAATCAGTTTTGTGTGTATAGTACCTTACTTGTCATTAAAATCATGCAAGAAAAGCATCAAAATACTTTTTAAATTCTATCCTGGCTTTCAGTGAGAGGTACTTTCTAAACTTCCAATCAGAAGTGAAAGAGTATAATGTTACCACCTGGATAATGCCTTGGGATTCAGCTCTTTAACTCCCTCTGTCTCCATGGCTGCTCTCCCAAAACCCCAGCAATGCCCTTTGGGTCCTTCCCAAGGACCCCTTACCCTGATCCCAGGAATGATTTGGGGTGGTCAAGAATAAACTCCAGGTCCTGGCCATGGCCCCTCATGGCCATTGCAAAAATTAACCCTGTCCTGGCTGGAACCAGGACTCCCTGTTTTATAATTCTGCATTTTTACACCACCCCAGAAAGGGTTTGGAACAGTCCCTTCCAGACCCCGTGCCCCACTCTGAGCCGCTCTGTCACTGTGCCCTTCCTCACCCGTGAAAAGGGGAGAAAATCATTTGGAAAAAGTTCTTGGGCTGAGATTAGGACAGGGAGATTACCAGTTACCATCACAGGCAAAACAACCTGGGACAAATTCAATTTCTTGCCAAATAAAATTGATTTGGACAGAGGGAAGTCAAGACAAATTGAAATAGGAACTTCCACCGTCTCCATACCCGCAGTTCCTTCAGGGATATCCACCTGCTCCACCAGGGTCTTAGGCAAAGCTGTTAGTGTATGAAAGCAGTGCTTGAGCTCAGCAGTGTTTTAATGCTTTTATCAGAAGCACCTGAGAGCAGACTGTAGCATGAGCACAGCCCTGTGAACGGCACTCTTCTCACCTCCCAGTCAGAGTGCAGGGAGAAGAATAAAACCAGGGAACTTTCCCTTACTTTAAATGCTCTCAGCATGCCTGGTTTACGTGAATTCCTTTTAGAGAATCGAGTACCAGCTGAGACAGAAGATCTGACACTTCAGTCTGACCCAGTATTGAGCTCTTACATAAGTTGTCATTTCTGTTTACACGATTTTCTTTCCTCCACCCTCTCCTCCTCCTCTGCATCACTTGTCCATATCCTTCTGCAATTCAGTTTGGTTTCGAGTTATGTAAAATGTTTTCATCACTCACTGCTATGAGCTATCATCTGAGTGTGCAATCCTGTTCCAGGCCACAGAGTCTCCCGAGAACACAAACGCTCCAGGAGAAATGGGATTTCTTTGATGTCACTGCACTGGGAGGAGGAAAGTGGCCAAGGCATCCTTTGAAGCCACCCTGTTCAACCAGGATGCTTCACTTCCAAGTGTCCTATTTGCAGCCAGCTCACAAGGGCATGAGGCAATTGTGAAGTCTCGGGTATTTTCTTTCTAAGTTCACCACACTTATTCGAACCAGCCAAGTCTTTTCTCTTATTGATAAGTGCTGAAACAATTAGAAAACCTTCTACATATAGAGATGCAATTAACAGGCAGCAGATAATCGAAATTCTGTGGAAATTTTTAGTAGGGGTAAGGACATGAATAATCCTCTCACAAAATTCTACAATCAGTGCATTTATTGCATGTCCTGAGTAGCTAAGATTCCCAGGAAGCACAAGTTACAGCAGGAAAATAAACTGCAAGTAGAATAAAGATAAAAACATTAGACCTGAAGGTTCAAAAATCTGTTCTCTACGTTTTTCTTTTTAAAGGATTGATTTGACAAGATCTGCTTTAACACAATCTTAAAGACAGGGTTACAGATCATGACCCCCAGAATCTCCTCACAGATGTTAATCTAGGAATATTATTCAAGAGTAAAAAACATCTATTCAACACCACCTTTCACCTGTTGCTAAAGTACAACCTCCTCCCCAGGAGCACGAAAACCAGGAAAGGACCTGGCTCTGAGTGAGCCCTGCTCAGCAATAACAAAAACATCTCTATGTCATCAACCCTGTGCTCAGCACAAATCCAAAATGCAGCCCCACACCAGCCACTGGAAAGAAAATTACCTCAGCCAAAACAAGCACACGTGCAAAAAAGCTTCAGAAGATGAATAATACATGTACATAAACACATGCATATACATATATAAAATTATCTGGGATTTGTTGGCTTTTATAAATGTTTTAACCCTAAAAAAGGCTTTCTGTTGTTATTTTTTTGCATATGAGAAAGGTTTGAAAGGCTGCTCTGACTCATGCCCTCCTAAGAAAGGGTTATTGATATTATGAGGTCCAACTGCCTCCTCGAGAGCTGGCAGAGGTGCAAAGATCCAGCCAGGGATGCAGTGAGCTGTGCTGCTCCAGCCCTGGCCATCCTGGCAGAGGATGCTGTTCTGCCCATTGTCCAGCTGGGAAGGAGCAGGTGTTCTCCCAGTTCATGCTGGCCTCTCAGCTGGACACCAGCTCCAATCCAGCCTGGTCAAACCAGGTGAGAGTCCAGCCTCCCACCACATTTTACCGTCTAAATGACCAGTGGCAACAGCCTCCGTGTGAGAATTGACAGGAGAGACCAAGTTTCTGCATTTCAGCCTGTGCAGTTCACAGACATTTCAGTGAAGCCTGGGCTCGTTTGTGATGCAAATGATCTATTTTGTGTTTGCAATTGCACCCTTTATTGGGGAGGGGAATCAGCCTTTAGCAAAGGAGAGCAGGGGCCAGAAATAACTTCAATAGGCAGAGGGAGAGTTATCTGGAGCTACAAATTCAAGAGGAATGAACTGTGCAATTACAGGTTACTAAACTGGGAGGAGGTGTTGACTCCCTCCGAGGCAGAGACACCTTGCAGAGAGACCCAGACAAATGAGAGGGCTGGGAATCCCCATTTTCTTCACTGACAGGGTGGCTGGGCACCTGGAGCAAGAGGCTCCCCAGGGAATGGTCACAGCAGCAACCTGAGAGAGCTCAAGGAGTGTTTGGACAACCCTCTCAGGGATGCACAGGGTGGGATTGCTGGGGTGTCTGTGCAGGGCCAGGAGCCTGACTCCATGATCCTTGTGGGTTCCTTCCAGCTCAGGATATTCTATGATTCTGCAGTTCCATGACTCTGTTTTGGCAGCAGCCTCCCCGAAACTGAACCAGGAGGAGTTCTTGTCACTATGTGGAGTTTTGCATCCTGAGATTAACATTATTGGATGTTTATATATTTGTTTATACAAAATACGAGACACTGCCCTGGCCACTGTGACCGTGGTTTGCCCTGATACTGGTTTGACTGGAGCAGGATGCACGTGCACACCTCTTGCAGAGAACCCACGTGCCCAGGATCAGCTCCCACCTGGCACAAGAGCAGAATCCCAGAAGAGGCTGGGATCGTACTTCACCCACGAACTTGCTATGTCGACAGGAATTATCTTGTTAGAAGAACAGGCAACAAAATCATAAATCTTGTCTTGCAGAGAGAACTCCATGCCTGAGGAAGACTGTGCCATGAAGGATCCCATGTTTGGGCAAAACATCTACTCTGAATGGCTGCCTGCATGTCAGAGTGCTTTCCCCACTCTGTTTCTTGAACATTTGGACAGGCTAGTATTTTTTTCCTCATCCCATAGGATTTTATGGTGGGAAGAGGGGGAGAGTGATTATATGATTCCGTTTAAAATTTCAGAGCAGTTTTAATACTGATGAATTTGATGGGAAAACTGTATGACAGCAAATATAACATAGCATTTTCCCCCCATGTTTTATATGAATTAACATAATACACACTTCTAAACCTGCTAATCCATGTCTGACTGCCATTCCCAGGTCTGAACAAGTACATTGCTGTGGAATTCCAAAGTGCCTGATGTTTACAAGAAACCTAGATATGGCTTTTGCACTGTAATTTTTCACAAGAAGAAAATACATTTTTTTTCTCTGCTGATAAAGATGTTTCTGCAAACACTGGACTATTTTTCCTACTCTTGATCCAGTAAAACCCAGTAGCAGGTCATTACCTTGGTGCTGTGTATGCGCATCAGCTACTGTAAATATTTATATAAACACTAAATGCTTTCCTTTTCTCTCTCAAATTTAAGTGATGAAAAGCCAATGATCACTGCACTCATGAGTATATTAGCTGCCTGATATGTCTGGAAACTGCAGAAAGTTTATGACTTCGGTTTCTCCTGTGCTTTTTGGTTTTTTATTCACATTAACAAACTCTCTGTTTTCAATAGTTACCACTCACCTCATATTTCCCACTGCAGAAGGGAGGAAACTACAATTCCATCATCATCCATTAACCAAACTGCCTTTCTCCCTTGCAATGATTCTTAACACATTGTTGAAAGAGAAAATATTACCAAAGATTATTCTTCTCTAAACCATTGTTCAACATTGAAAAAAACACCACTTTTTAAAATACCAACATTATTAAAGCATGGCTGAGTGAGGTCTGGTTTCCCAGGCAAGCTCCGATCTTGCACCACCTCATTTAAATCCACACAGGTCAAGAGATGCCAATGGGAAAGAGACCAAGCACAAGAGTGGGACTTTATGAATTCTAATCTGGGACTGAAGCTGTTATTTTACTTACAGTTTTCGAAAGACTTCAGTCACAATGCATAAAACAAACCTGTCATTTAAAGTGCAGGCCCTTCCACACTGGGCAGATCTCCTGAGGCTGACATAAGAATACATTATCTCTTAAATCCAGCCTCTGTTTCAAGCCTTTCATCCTCCCTCATTTCAATTCATTATTTGTATGTATTTTAATGAAGTATTTAATTTTTAATTGTGGAGACTCTATTGGTTCCTGCAATAGAAGTTTCGTTGTTGATGCTGACATAATTATATAAAATCTAAGGAACAAAAAATACTGTGAAAAAATAAAAGCTGTGGTAAAATGGATGAGGCAAACTAAACATCCATAGAAGACAGATTTAATCCTTCATCTTCATGGCTGTGATAGCAACGCTGGCCATAAATCTCACCTATGAGGTTATTAATGAGGGAAATCTTTTGTTGGTGGTTTGAGCAAATGAATTAGGAGCAAGTGAACTGATGAGGTGAATGAAGCACCTCTAAAGCTAAGCTACAGATCAGTGACAGAACAGCCATTTGAATTGCCACTCTGATGCCTTGAGTGGCCACCTAAAACACAGAGACCAGACAAGAATGAAGAGAATAAAAGGAGGGATTTATTTGAAGGGCCTTCAAAGGCACACCCTGGGCAGTCCAGGGGCTCCACCCCAGATGGACCCTGGCTCACGGGTTCTTCACCCTTTGATAAGTTGGGTTCATTTGCATATCAGGGTTAATTCTCCAATGATCACCTCAGTTCATGATGGAATTACCCTAAGTTTGCCCCCCTTTAGAGGCTTTTAGTTTCCACATTTTGGGCCCGGTGTCCTTGGAGTGGGAACCTGCAGAGGTTTGTTGTGTGTGAGCAGCAGGAGAGAACAGCAGCTCCCAGGGCACAAGGAACTGCAGAGTCACACACCAGGCAGGGCAGGGTTTGAAAAATAGAGAAGTTAAAACCTAAGGCATTAACTCCTCTCTGTGTAATAAAGAACAGCCGGCCCTGCCAAGGATCACAAAAATAGATTGGCATCATCTTAAACAATGCCAAAACATAGCTGCAGCTCAGAGCAGGATGGATGGAAGGTGCTCCAAACATAAAGAAGGAAGTTACAGAACATTCTTTGCTCAAAGATGAAACAAACAATTCTATGAGAAGGAGAATTCCCATAAAGAATTATAGGAGAATTGGATGCCAAAGGAGAACAGAGCACTTCTAGGCCTCTCTACCAGGGGACCTGGGTCTGTTACTTTGGCACTAATTCAGGCTCTCCGGTGGCTCTCCAGAGGCTCTGAGAGTTATGGAATTACAGGTGGCAATGGTCAGTGTCCTGTATGCCCCCAACAACAGTCAGTGTCCTACATCCCCCCCATCAACTTGGATCATTTATACACTCTGTGTTTTCACTTACAGGTCAGTGGTTTCAGGAAATGAGCAACAGTCAGTAGGAAGCTCTCTATAAAAACATCACTATTAGTCCTTTAGATCCATGTAATAAATGATTTCTTGGTAACTGCTCAGGAGAAAATGAAAAAGGTGTGTAAGACTGTTTTAGATAAAGGAGAGATGTTCCAGAGATAACGTACATAGAGATGATGCCAATCTCCTCAGTTTTGGTGTCTGAACTGAAATATTCTTATATACAATGACACCTTTATGATCCAGGGATTTATAAGCCTTAAGGGTGGCGCTCCCTGAGATAGGAAATCATGTGTCTGTCGTATTTTCCGGGCTCAACATTTTTCAAAACTCAAGGGAAAAAATCTTCTTTAACCTCTTCCTGTGCTCACAGTTAAAATCTAGCCAGTTTCATTTCTCTCTCCCTGAACAGCACTTGAGCTCTGCCATCTTTGCTTAGGATGAAGTGCAGTTGACTTCATTAATAGTGCCAGTTATTTTCCATAGAGTGAAACACAAGTAAGACAGATTATATTGCCTGTCCTCAGCTGCACTTTGTGCTGCAGCTTTTTTTTCCTCTTTTCAAATGCAAGGTGTGAATGCAAAACAATTGCTGAGTGGGCTGTTTTGTATCCTAACAAAATATAGCGAGTGACAGGGGAGTTTTATGGTATAAAAGGAAAATAAATAAAAGAAACATGCAGTACTTGGACTAGAAGGAGCTATAGAGCAGCAGAGAAAGGAAATTATCCTTTAGGAATCTACCACGTGGACTGTTATGCTGTAAGTATTTAATAATATTTCTGGGGAGAAAGAAAATTACATTTTTCCAGTCATTTTGCTGGCATCTTATCTTTCCAATTAAATTTTAATAACAAGTGGAGTTCCTTCAATATGTTTCAGTCAATTCCATGGACACATGTCATTCCTGTTTTAAATTCCATGTCCTCTAATAGGACATTTAATACATCTACTTATGGGAAACGGAGAGGAACAAGAGTTCAGATCATAAATTTGAGTAATTGTCTCATCATCAACTTCGATGCAGTGACAACAATTGACATCACTGGTAGTTTTGTCCATGTTATTCATTATTCCACTCTGTGTGGTTGGGGAAAGGGGATGTTTCCCAATTGTCTGATGGCTTTCCTAGCCTCCTTTGCATGTATATTTTTCAAGATTTCCAGAAGTCTTCAGGTTCGGCTGCCAAAAATTGAAACCAAGCTGAAATGCTAGTCAGCCTCTGTTCCAAGTCTAGCTCCATTTCAATATCTCCTTGGGAAAAGATAAATAAAACAGCTGCAGACAGAGCTAGAGGGAGGAAGGTGAAGGACCAGAATCAAGAGCGCCAGCTGTGGGTACCCACTGCAAAAATATTTAGGCAAAAACTAGAGACTACCTCTCACTTCTTCCCACCTGGTTAAAAACCTTCCTTTTGCCACTGACATATCAGACAGTCCTACAAATTATTGCCATTTCAATTTCCTCTGTGTCGTTTCCATAGCTGAATATTCAGCCATATCAAATAATTAATCAGACATGTTAATGTTGAGGTGACCAAGTTCAAACACATCTCTCTTTTCAAACATGTTCTTATTTTGTTAGCATTTTGAGACTGATAAGATATAAAAATTATATCAATATATAAATATACCAGCAAAGCTACTTCCTTTTAAATACAGACTTCCTTCTGATAATTCAGTGTCTATTTCTGGATAAGTTTCTATCATCAGTAATGCTATTGATTTTAAACATCCTGAATTTTGATCATATGGACATTGTGTCTTGAGGTAGTTCAAGGGTTTTTAGGAGTATATTTTATACAGCATTTTACAACACTGAAATAGCTGAGACAAATGTAAAGTTTAGTGAATTTTCATGAGTCTGTAATTACTTGTAAAAAAGTAAAGGGAGTAAAAAGGGGAATGATAATAATCAAGGGGATGATAATAATCAAGGAATGATAAAAAAAAATTTGCAACCCAAAAATAAAAGCCAAATAAGATTTGCTGTCTTTTATAACAAAAGATAGGTGGTAATTGGATTTTGTAATGAAAGCAGTTTTCTCTGAACCTGAGAATTCTTTGGTTGTAAGGATATTTCCAACAGCACTGAAGGACAATGCCAGCTAAAAAATTAGCCAATAAATATATTCTAAGTATCAATTGTCAGTGAAATAAGTATCTGATGTCCCTGACATAACAATATAATAACGGATCACACTTATATTGTCCTACAGCAGAAGACACAAATTCAATGAAGATATGAACTACAGTTACTAACTGACAATAACCTTCTAAAAAACCAGGCAAAATTGTTAACAAGATACTGGCAGAAATATTGAACTGTAGATAAATAGTCTCATACCTTCTTAGCCAATCCCAAATTTAGAGATTTGTGATTTGACGCCAGAACAAAAATCCTTTCAATTTCAATTATCAGTATTATGGACAGGAGATGTTCTGAATTATTGAAATTTGACAAAGCCAGGCACCTGCTTATGTCGCCAATAAATATATTTCATCACTATGGTTGCAAAA
>VZTA01008794.1:77637-89525 GCA_013398855.1 Mohoua ochrocephala | reverse complement strand
CAATAAAAAGACTTCTGAAATTAAAGCAGAGAATCTCTTGAATGAGCAGCATGAAAGGTATGTCAGTGAGAGAGAATGGAGGAACAACCAAAGCCAGTAAATTTTATCTGTCATGTGTTTCTGTGAAAGAACAGAACTAAAAAGCTCTCTACAGAGAATTTTCTAAATATGAGAAACTTACTGTGCCACACCTACTTTTGTTGTGATGCCCATAAAACATCACACTGAAATCTGCTTCCATGTCATAGCGATCTCTCTCTGACTGCTCACCCAAGAAAAAGGAAATAAGCTTATTTTCCTTTGCCTTGGCTTTGCACACATAAGCATTGTTTTAACCTTTAAAACTTCTGCACTCCTGGGGTCTGAGGTTTGCAGATTTTTAAGCCTTTCCTCTAGGATACTATAAACACACTTGAAAAAGTGACATGTACTACATGTGGGGAAGCATAAGTTATACCTTACACCCCTGAGAGTGAAAAGCAGCTGCTGTAGGCAAATATTTATATGCACCTGAGCAGCTTCTCATTTAAGGACCTCTCCAAGTGAAGTGTGAGGCTTGGATAAGCACTCTCAACACAAATCCAGCTTTTTTTACTTTTGGCTGGATTTACTTCTCCAGCTGCAGAACAAAGTGTTTGGTTATAAATGTTAGCCATTAACCATGGCACTTAGCACAAGGAAGATTGCACTCATATAACAATATAAAAGAGAAACTACTGCACCTCTCCTGTGTGGCATCTCCATGAGCCATTAAGAACAGAGAGGAATTCTGCATTTAACCTCAAGGACACAGCGATTGTTTGATTTGTGTCTGAACCTTCACTACCTCTGAACTCTTATTGGTTTATGCCATGTAGTATCAAAATAAATAGACATTGTTCTGCCATAAGAGATTTTGAACTTAGCCTGTACTAAAAGAGAAACAGTTTCAAAGTCAGGCAAGCAGTAACCTGAAACAAGATGAAAGCCATATATTTACCCTTCCTTGGCCAGTTCGGTGTTTTCTGAGTGCCATCTACCCAAGCTATTAATTTATTTTCTTATAAGGTAGGCTTTGATTAATCCTCTTCAGGGAGGATTTTTTAAGTTTATTAATGTAACTCTTTATAGCCATATTTTCTGAACATAAATTGTAAAAATCAACATCAAAAATGAAATCTGAATTTCACAGAACCTTTTTGCCTGGCAGATGAGGTGTTTCATCACAAAAATCATGTAGAGATGATGCAGTGACAGACTTCCTATTAACGAGCTAAACTGAAAAATAAATCACACAAGCCTGGAGCAGCAAATATTGGGACAAAAAAAATTGCTTTGAAAGATTAGAATATTTAGTTACATTCAATATAGACTTTTCTTCTTTTTAATTTTTTTAGAGAAAATGTAGATAAGTTAAAATTAAGAATATCCATGAATAAGAAAATGTTTGCATTAAACTACAGAACTTTCTGAACCTTTTTTCATTATCACTTTAACAATCACAGAAAAAAAAAAAAGTAACAGTAATTCACAAATGTTTTGGCTGACCGGTTTCTCAATTTGTCATACAATAAACATGTAATCAAAAATATCGGTTCTACCTGAAAAATACTTTGTTGTTAAGATTCCTTTACGCTGACAGATGTGCCAAGAGTGAACTGAAAGGCAGAACATTGAATTTTGCACGGTGTAACTCCAGATTCCTTATTGTTCACCCTCCCTCCCAGGCACAGATGAGGCCTCCGTGAGAAATCCTGGGTCTGCTCACAAATGATTCAGTTACTCACAGACTTGTCATAAAAACAGGTGGTCCCATTACATCTACAAGCTTATATCTCAAATTTAAGACTGACATAGCCAATGTTTATAATTATCTTATAACTTAAGAAAGAACTATATTCTGGAGCATAATGAAAAAAAAGTGATACCAAAGATATCTTAATAACATGAAAGATTTTATGAGTTCAGACAAGACTAAAACATCTCTCCCTTTTGGGTCACATTAAAAAAAAAAGTTTACTACAATGCTTTTTTAGTCGATAGTATTTTTCATTATTTCTTGTACGCTCATTAGAACAAGAGGGATCATTTATGAATTATAACAACTAGCCAAATTCAAATAATTTGCAAATACCTTAATTTTAAATATAGTAAGAAATTTTTAATAACCAAAACGATTTTAAAGTTCGCTAAAATTTCCCTCTTTCAGAAATGTAGTTTTAAGATGATGATTATGATGATTATTTTTACTATAAGAAGTAATAATGGAAAACAAAAAACCCTTTTAATTAAAGAAAAAAATCATTAAATCTCTCTGCTTACCTGTGCATTTATTATTAGAGAGGAATTGATTAGTTCATGTTACCGACAGCTAAATAGAAAAAGTATTAATAATACATTCATTAAAATACCGAGCAAGGCAGTGTAAATGTCCAGGTTGAACAGCTCAGTTTTCTGACCTTGGTAAACTGTACACAGATTTATCATGGCAAAAATAAAATAACATAAACATATTGACTAAAATTATTAGAACTCTGAGTCATATTTACTGCAGCAATAACTCTGGTTTCGTGTTGTAGATGGTCTGTTACTGTCATAAATGACTGAGGTTGCAGGTTAAAAAACTGAATAAAAAACTCAATATTCACTGAGATGAATATCTCATAATTTCTCTTCTCTGAAGTATTTCGTAAAGCCCTGTGGTACTACTACATGATATGTAAATCAGATTAATATAGGATCACAGTCTCCAGGACTGTCAGTACAGTAGTTCCCTGCAGTATTAAAGTCCACAAAACCTGATTTTTAATATATCATGAACAATGAAGAAAATACATGTTGCAGGCAAAAATAGCTACACCTTTTGGAAGGACAGCCAACCAGATGCTTTCATTTCTAGGTTGGCAACCATGGGGATGCAAAAAAAAGGGAGGTGTTAGTCCTGGGACTTTACACCTAGGATTTTCAGTAATAAATGTTGCTGTTAGTGGTGCACCTAAGGTTTTCAAAAAGTTTTTGCCATTGGAAAGCCATGATTAACTCCTGGTTTAAGTTTTGCCTTGTACACGCTCATTTACAGGCAAAAGTACCTGTGGTGGGAGGGGTTTTGTATTACAATTGTTTTGTTTGATAACACCTATTACAAAAGCAGCATTTTATAACTTGCCTTATTGAATCACACTCTTAGGAAAGGTTTTGCCTCTCTTGTACTGGGCCTAATCACTTCACAGTGTATCGTTTAATCTGTGGTTCTCTGGGGCACAGACAGGGTAAGTAAGGCAGCTCACAGGGTTCCTCCATGGATGCAAGATCAGGGGCAGAAATCCCCTATTTCCATTTTGCAAGTCTGTGTGCTAAGTAGGAGTGCGGTTTGGATTGTTTCTGTGTTACATTTTTCTTTATATGCAGTAGAGAAGTTTGTCTCAGGATTCATTTCCACTGGAAGAAAATCATAACCAGGCTTCTGTAAGAATGGAGGTGTGAGACCTTGCCCAGAGAGATTAGAGCTGCCACCGGAAGAACAAGTGGTCCATGTTTCAATACATGTCAAAACTCAAAGGTGAAGTACACCAGTTAGGTTGTCAGCATGCCCTTGTCTTCCTTGGCTTTAGTTTTTCTGGATGCTTGAAGAAAACAGAATCACAAATTAGAGACAGATTTCTAGGGGAAATTTGAGAAATTAATTAAACTAATCTTCTGAGATTTGAGAAATAATGATTTTCATACAAGTTTTATGAAAAATAATTACAAGTTATTTACCTCAAAGGCACTGGCATGCTTTCAAAATCAACACGGCACAGACAGAAACATATTGGAAGTCAGCAGACATGATTTTGACAATTTTGAAGAACTTTATTTTAGTAGATGTTGTACTAAGCCTTTTGTGTTCCTCAAATGAAAATTACTGCTTTAGCAAAGCCAGCATTAGTCCTTATTAGTAAGGATTCATTTCCTCAGTTAATGCTGCCAAGGTGAATAAAGGTAGCAGAATCAGTGTCTGCTGATTGAAATATCATCTTTTTCATTTTAATACATTTTTTTTTTCAACACAAGGTTAAGAGAGAAAACTGTGCTGATTACAACTTCTGTTCTATTTATGCATACGTGTATACACCCCATCATTATTGCAACTTGTTTTTTTGTGGTTAAAGGTATTTTATCCTGGAGTAACTGAAGGAATCAGTTGAGTTGTGTAAATTCCACGTTGTGCAAATTACTATGTTTTTTAATGGAATTAATTGGTGATCAGAGCCTGGGGCTTGGTTGTTTGATTTACATATGTTTTTTTAAACACAGAGTTCATTAAAAGAAATAGCAATTTCTGCTAGATCCTATTACACATTGAACAAGTTGTGCTGATTGTAAGAAGTATTGCAATCTAGCCAGTTTGACCATTCAGTACATACAAAACAATAGATGAAGGGAGTTCTACGAATCGAAATGAAAAAGCTATGCACCTTTAGGAGACTTCAGAATTGATGGTAATTTTCTGGTAAAGCCATTGTCATCAGGTCAGACTAGCTGACAATAACAATTTCTCTGTCATGAAGTTTATTTCTGTATTGAGAACCTGCCTTCACAGTGGATCCTGCAGCACAGGGAAAAGCGAGGAGAAGATTACATTTCGGGCACAGATTGCTTTGTGAGCTAAAGCACTGAATCCAAGCACCAGGGGAATGGGTGGAGATTTCCAGTCTACTGAACACTGTCTACTCCATACGCACGGGGGTCATGTGCTTTGGGTGACCCTCTCTCCCTTAAGGCTGTCTTTGTCATCCACTCAAAGCCGATTAACTTTGTTGACCCATCTCTTCAGAGAGGCTCTATGCAGGTATAGCATTCCTGCTCTTTTAGGATTACAGCACATAAATATATGACAACTTTGCATGTATTTGTTCGAAATTTTTTGGTGAAAATGTTTTCAGCTAGGGCAGAGGATGAAGACTTTTTTTTACTTTTATCCTTCTTAATTTGAGACATTCAGCTGACCTTGAAAAGTTGTAGCTTCTCTTCTGTGTATTGGGAATAACACTGAGTTCCTAGGATAAGATGGTAATGTCAGAAATTACAGCCTCATAAAACCCTTAATTCTCATCATAAAAATAATATATAAAGTAGAGAACTATGAGGGTGCCTTACATATTGCACTGTCAGGTTTAGGAGCACTACAATAAAATTTACAATGCCTTTTTATTTGATAGTCGGTAAGAAAGAAAGAAACTCTAGCTTAAAAATTGCCATGCTATAAACAAGTGAGCTTTTCTAGGAGTGGAGGAAGGGAAGCAGGGAGCTTGAAATGCTGGGCTTTGGGGCTTTTACTACACCTTTAAAACAATGTTGCTGAGAATCCCAGATGTTCACTCCAGGTGAAGTTTTAAATACACAATAGGCTAAAATTTTGAGATTCTGCTCATTATGAGCCAAATGCTTTTCTTAGATTATTTGAGGATACAGATAGCACAAATAACTTTGGGACCTTCTGAGAGAAAAACCAGAGAGCACCTAAAGAGCTGTTTCGGGCAGGAGGCAACAGATAAATCCCAATTGTGTTATGGCCTAGGGGGGGTTTCCTACTGATACTAAGGAAGGCAAGGTTTCATCCAGTTTCTCCAGGAAACTATCATCACCTGCTTTCTGAGCAGTACTAATCAGCTTCTTTGTTACCACTTTCCATTCTGGCTGTGATTTTCTTTCATGGCTGAAAGTCTAGCATGCCCGTCTGTGCCCAAAATACAAAAGATATTAGTTTGTTGCAACTCTCACCTGTAGGAACTGTCCCTCTAGCTTGAAACGGAAAAGGTCGTATTTCTTCTTCCAAACAGTGTCTGCAATGATGGTTGCTGTAAAATGACAAATATGTCACATGTGACATAACAAACAAGTCTAAATATCTCCATTTTTCAACGTGGAGGCCCGAATATAACAAATTTCAGCTTCAGTATTTTCTTAAAAGCCTCCCTAAAGATGTTTTGTGTGCAAGATGCTGTATAAAAACATATAAACAGGAGTACAGTATGTGGAATATGGAAAGATATAGAAAGCAAACATAAACACAAGCATTCAAGGTCAATAATAAGGGACATACTCAGAGGTGTTTTAGGAATAAATGAGAACAATTTTTCTTTCCCTTTTAGTCACTCGTCTTCAACTGACTGTTTTGCCCAGGAGGGACAGGCTTAGTCATGTCACACTTTGCACAGCATGCTGGCCACCAGAAACTCCTGAAGGGTTAGGCATCTTGCAGAAGCACTCTGTATTCTGACCTAGCTAGTGGTAGACTTTTATTCTGTGACTTTGCTATGGAATTCAGCGACTAGAAGAAAATACATGTAGAATAGGGACCACATGCCATCCTTAGAATGGAGACTCTGAAATGCTGTATTATCCGAGTGATTTTGAAAGCTATCATTCATATTTGTTTACTTGCAAAACTGTGGCTCATAGAAATAGCTCTATTTTTCCTTCAGAGATTCACAGTGCTCTGGTAAATATTTTCATACATGGTTAGACTTTCATACATCATTATGTGGGCAAAAAGTAAGTCTATCAAAAATTTAAAACAACCAGTTGTTGTTCTGGAAGGCAGCAGATGCTGAATATTTCACAGATGCCTTCCTCCCATTTGTTTGGTTTCACCACTTATGTGGAGATAACTGAAACACATTTTCTAAGCCTTGGCAGTGCACTTGATCAGCACTGTGGTGGCAGATGAGTTTCAGAGTAACCGTGTCCAACAGGTGTGAAAGGGCAGAATGGGGCTTTCATTGGAGTGTTTTTATGGGTGTCTGCTGATTGCATTCTGCTTCCCCCAACACTTACACGGGAATCTTGCACACTTGTCATCTCTACAAGGTGTGGTAGGGGTTGGGAGATCTACTGTCTGAAGAAACAGTGCCCTCTTCCATCGGCACAGCCTGACAGGCAGCTCACCCATGGTCAGATGGATTTTTTCCCAAAGCTAGCGGGCAGCTATCAAACTGTGGTGGAGTATGCATCCTCTGTCTTTACTCATACCTATCATATTTGTTTTATTTTTAAAGAAGAAAACACTAATTACCTCAGTTTGTATTTATTACACTAAGAAGGATAATTTGTCACTTTATTGTGAGGACTAGAATTTCAATAATTTCATTTTACCCCTAGTAGGTTAAAAATGGCTTATAGAAGGGATTTAATCAAGAACTTCTGCCTATCCCTGTGAATTACTGGTATGCTATTTGGTTAAAGTTCTTAAGCTTTTAGAGTAATTGAAATGTTGGGTTGAATCTTAGAAAGAATTAACTACTGATATTTTTAGAAAGTAAATTAAAGCTTTTCTACTTTTCAGTAGATGAGCCTTCTAAATTTCCTTTAAGATTTGTATGCAGCGTCACTTTTAGAAAGCGTCCTCAGCAATGTGAGCCTCCTGGATCTCCTTCACAATATTATTTTGAATGTAAAGTGTGAAAAAAACAAGCCCAGGCATAATTTTAGGTGACAACATTCTTCCATATAGTTGTTTTACTTAGGCAGGTGCACAACTTCACTGTGCAAGTATCCGAGTCATGCAGCATGTGAGGCAACAATATTTTATATTAGCTATTGTCTCAAGGCAGATATTAAAGCCTACTGATTTTCCTTGGTCAAACACAGTATTAAAATTAACATCTGAAAATTCAAAACGTATATTAAGATATAAGCCTCTCAATGGAAAGGTAATCTCAAAGAAAAGCATCCCTAAATATTGTTAACTGTTCAGCTACAGCTAATAAAAACACCTAAATGCTGAGATATCAGCGTATAGAACTATAGCTGTTGTTTCATCAAAATAAATGAAATCAAAAAAGATTGAGAGAAAATAAAGTATAAACTTAGATATTCTTTCCAGCTAAAACAAGAGGTACTGCAGTCAGAAGCAGCTGTTGTAAAATAGCTACTTCAAAGAGGTAGCTACTTGATTTTAGCAAATTTAAAAGCCCACCCTGCAAAAAGCATGCTCAGAAAATAAATATTTATCATAGTAACTTCCTGTGAAAAGATCAGAAAATTAGGGATCATGAAATGTAAAGACAACGTTTTTATACTACTTTAATGTTAGATGTTATGCTAGCCTGCTTTGTCAGCTAGAGAAACTTAAAAATAATCACATTTTTTCTTCGAGTTAATTTACAGGAAAAGGAATAGAAAGACAGCTTGGTATTGACTGAATACTTATGCTTCTTTAGTCCTGTTGAAGTATTTTGTTAATACTGTTGTTAACTGGTAAGGTTGTTCTGCAAGGCAAGAAAATAAAAACACTATCACTGTATTTTATAAGAAACACACCTTTTTTCTTGTTGCAAATATCTAGTAAATTCACTCTGTCTTTCAAAAGTGACCACATTTTGGGCTATGCCTGTGATAGATCCACACTGAAATATATCAGTTGGGTACAAAGGGGAGTAACTGCTCCAGGATGAAGACCCTCCTACAGCATCTGAGCTCTGTCCCATTCAAACAACATGATTTCTTCCTCATGAGGCCTGCAATGATAAACCACAGAGCATTTTAAGTCTCTTTACTTTGCCGTAAAACAAGGCTTGTTTCTCTTCTTTGGCCATCTATGCGAATTTCACACTGCTAGGGCCATTATCAGAGAGCATCCCTGTTAGCTCTGCCCCTCTGAACTCCTCTTTAGAACTCAATTCAAACTAAGAGAGTAGCAAAAAAATTTTCCAATCATCCTAGATGACAACATCCTGCCATACGAGGAAGTTTGATCTCAAATGGAACATACTCACTTACTGGAAAGAAAGCATAGGCAATGAATTATTCAGGGTTTCTAGTCAACAACCTTTTATATTGTGTTCTATCCCAGGATAAATGGTTCAGACTCAAGTACTATATTTGTCAACAGTAAACTAAACCTGCTGCCCAAATCCCACACTGACAGTGTTAAACTGCTTGTATATTGTTATGGCTGTCATTTAAGGCAGCTAAGGCACAATTCAGAGCAGGGCTGTCCCCGTGTTCCTAACTCATCCCCTTGTGCTTTCACTTTTCATGAACTCAGAAAACTGGCAACGCCGGAAGAATTACTGGGGCAGCAACAACACCTGGGCACAGGGGACTCCATTGAGAACAAGAGTACCAGTGATGCTGCATGAACTCTGGGTTTCTTCTATTTGTGTGTCATTTAAAACACTACTGCAGTCTTTTATTTCAATGAGATTATTTTAGAAATGTAAATCCCTTGGCCAGGGATTGCAGATTGTAAAGAGATGAGTCTATTTCCCTGATGTGATACTTCAGATGAGTACATTAGACTTGAACCAGCAGGAAATTAGCTCACTATTATTGCTACATATACTGATTTTGTGCTTTTCTCTTATTTCTTCAGTGTGTTGAATAGAGTATTTAAAAAACAACAAAAAAAATGTAATAAGATAATATCAACACAAAGGACCCTGACAGTTTTCTCCCCCAAACATCTTTGAAATGCATAGTGGAGTATTTAGAGGTAGCTTTTGGGCGCTTTAGTAATGGGGACATGGGCGCGGTTCCACTGAGTTAAATAAGGACTGACTTAGAGCAGATCAACTTGGGACCTTTGATTCAGACTAACAATCCTAAAAACACTGACCCTTGCAAATGTGCTGCTAAATCTGCCATGTCTTGAAATCAGGTATTTTTTGGGGTCAGCCAGGCCAAATTTTTCTTCTGTTAATAAAAATAGTGTCATAGGCAGATGTAAAATAAGACCAAAGTGCTTGGCCTCTTATAAAAAATAATGATCTTATCACATTGTTGCTGCCTACATTTGGAAGTGCTTAAATTTCTATTCTTTTTTTGAAACGCTCTTCTTATGAATTCATTCATTCATTCAGAATCAAGCACCCTGCTTCATATCTTAATAGATGTTTTCTGTTTGCCTCAGGTTATTTTTATTTTAAAAATATTTATAGATGGATGTACTTTTGGAGCCGAGCTACTGCATCAGTCAGTTTTTAGCATACACATATACTCATCTCAGACACTTTGGTTGTTACTGGGGCAAAAAAACCCAACACCTATTGAGACCAAATCCAAATTTATTATCTTACCATGTTGTGGCATCAGTCATAACGTCAGTTTCTGTGGTGTGAATTATTAGAGCTGGAGAGAACTCTGATCTTTTTCTTGTGTGATGGAATCCCATATGCCTTTATCATTTCCACAAGGCGCTCATTATACTGTCAGTGATTCTTCGTAATGGCTATGTTTCTGCTTCTTTTTCTCAGAAGTGTTTCTATTCTATAGATGACTTTGCATTTTGAGAACTTATATCTGACTTTTGAAAACACCTGTTTATAGGTGTTGAAATTAATCTCAATTTTACTGATAAAAATTTCTCATCATTCTTCTGAAACACCCCATACAATATTATTATAAAAAGATCCATAAAGAATAAAATGCTCAGGTGCATAATCATCTCAAGAATACAATGTGAAATTAATCTGTTTGAGATACGAAAAATATCCATGCCTATCTATTCAACAACAATGAAATCAGATTTCCAATAATTAGGATGTGAATATTAGGAAATGCCAGAGTTGACTCTGATTTATCTCTATGTACGTGTTGCTCTAATTATAGCAGGATTGTACTTGATAAAAATATTTTATAAATATCAGCCAGTCTTCCATGTGCTGGTACCCCATGTCAGCAAACACGGAGGCAGCAGATACAGACCAGATGGCCTAACTAGGAATGTGTTGTTTACATAAATTTGTGCGGTTTCATTGTGTGTTGTGAATGTGTAAACCTGGTCCTCATTCCTACGAGTGACAGTTATCCATTTTTGTCTAATTTTTAGTAGCTAGTTTTCACTGTTAGTAGTAGTTTCAGGCTTGAGACTGTTATTAACATGATCAGTTCCCTCGCTGTATGAATACAAATTAGTTTCATTTTGCAAACTTTTCTCCAAACTTGAAAAAGTAGCTTTACTAATCAAAGCAAATATCTGTTCTTGATGTATGCTACAAGCTCAGTATGAAACTAAGTCATAATCTAGATGACACAATGGTTTCCTGGTTTAGTTCTAATCATAGAATCACAATCACAGAAATGTTGAGGCTGAAAGGTGCCTCGGGAGACTATTTAGCACAATGGTGCTGCTCAGGCAGGGTCAGCTAAAGCAGTTTGCCTAGTACTGTGTCCAGCTGAGTTTTAAGTATCCATGGATAGAAACTCCACAACCTGAAAAGACAACCTGTTCTAGAGTTTGATCACTCCCAAAGTAAAAGAGTTGTTTCTTAAATATTTAAGTGAATTTCTTTTTGTATTGCAAATTGTGCCACTCACCATTTGTCTTTTCAATTCAAACCACTCAAGAGTCTGAATCCTTCTTATTAATTTTCTCCCATTAGTTATTTATACTTTTGAGAGGGACCAGTATATATGCCTCAGCATGTGTCACAAATGAGGTGAAGGAAAATTCCTATAAAAAATCCTGTGTTGCCCTGTCCCCAGAGAGGCTTCACCTGGCAGTCAGTCAGGACAGAGAAAACTTCCATGGTTAGACTGAGAGCAGCTCTCCCCCCCTGCCCCCACACACACGCTTGCTGGCGAAAGCAAGTACCCGGATGCCCGCCAAAAATGAAAACGGGCCCGTGAAGCTGAGCTGGGGGAGGAGTTTGGGGACACATAAAAGCAGCCAGCCTCAACACCACGAGGTCTTTTTGCTTTGGGTCGCTTGGAGGGTCAGCTTGGCACCTTCTGCTCTCACCTTCGCACCCTCTTCCCTGTGGTCCTGTGTCCCTGCCCGTGCCTGCTTCGCCCTGCTGTGCCGATCCCGGGAACAACCTCGTGCTCCGCAGTCGCCGTTCACAGCCACCACCTGCACCCAGCTCCAGCCACCGCTCGCAGTTTGTAGCCGCAGTCTGCAGCCGCCGCCCGCAGCCATTGTCAGA
>VZTA01008794.1:0-77525 GCA_013398855.1 Mohoua ochrocephala | reverse complement strand
CTTAGTTGGTTTTCTTTTGTTTGCTTGTCTTTGGGTTTGTCTTTTTTTTTTTTTTTTATATTTCAATAAATGGTTCTCAGATATAATATTGCCGTATTTGTGCTTGATTTTTCATTAGAAAAATCTATCCAAAGAACCCTTCTTGGCCCCCACTTTTATAGTGGAACAGGACAACTTTGTATATTTTATATAAATACATTGGTAAGATTCCTGTGAGCCTTCTCTTCTCTAGGATGAACAGCCCTGCTTCTCTCAGACTCCCATATGGCTGATGCTCCAAGGTCTCGATCATCTTCATGGCCCGTTTTGTCGGATTTGCTCCAGTATTTTCATGTATCTCTCTGTCTCTTGTACTGGGGAGACAAGAACTGGACCCAACACCCCAGATGGGTCTCACTAGGTCTGGGTAGAGGGGAAGGATAACCTCCTTCAACTTGCGGGCAGTGCTTTTCCTAATTCAGCTCAGCACACTGTTGGTCATCTTTTCTGCAAGACACATTGCTGACTCACAGTCAGCTTGCAGTTCACCAGGAGAGCAGACCCTTTTCTATTAAGCTGTTTTCCAGCCAGTCAGATGCAGCCCAGCATGCAACTTGTGTTTATTTCTTCCCAATCTATACTCACTGGGACTGTGAGTGAGAGGTTCACCTTAGTAGTTTGTAGAAGGCCTCCTCTACTACTTCTTCTGGATCAGACAGCGAGTAGAACAACATCACAATATCACCATGTTGTTCGTGCTTATTTTGATCCATACACTTTCAGCTAGCTTCTTTCATGTCCCGACCCACATGTGCTGTCACTTGCAGGGATAAAAGTTTTCCGTAATGACTTCTTGCTTTCCTGCACAACTTCTTAGTCTGTAAACACGTCTGCCCTGAAATTGGATGGGAGTAGGACCATCTCTTCTTTAATTGCTGGGTCATTCATCAGAAAAGGAAAGTACCATTTCAAACTGTAAAGAATCTCAGTAGTCATCACTCAGATTAGGGGTTTCTTAACTGCTGTCAGCAGTGGTATTGTATCTTCTGTTTGGTGTACATTAACATTTGGAAGAGAACTGACTGTTTCAACTCTTTTAGTCTGCGTCTCAGTGAGACAATACAATAATAGATCCTGCTGTTTATTTGTGTTTCTTGTCTTTGTTCCTATTTTATCATTCAAATCGAGTTATTTCCTCTGCCTGCAGTTTGTGAGCTTTAATTAATTGGCATGAGATTGGTTTTGTGTGACCTGCAAAGTGTTTTATCAGTAACTTGTTTGCACTTTGTGCATTTTTAGGTAACCGTAATTAGCATTATATACTAATGATAAGATTGCGAGTTAAAAGGAAATGCACAACTGCATTCTAAAACTTCATGATTAATTAGAGATTTTAAAATTAAGTTCAATTTCCATTTTGGCAAAACAGGACACAGTATAATAACTTCATGTCAAGGGAATATTTGTTATTAGTAATTAGCAAAAATTAAATGTGCCTCACTTGCAGGCTTCAAAATAAGAATGAAAATGAGGCACAAGTATAAACAATTTCATTCACCTAGCAAGAACGATAACCTCTTGTAAGTAAGAGCTTGACTAGGCTGGGGAACAAGTTACATTCTCTTCTTTTCTAGCAGCTGCCCTTCTTATTTAATTACCAGGAGTCATTTCGTAAATTGGTTTTATAGCTCTAACAAATAATTTGCACGTCCACTGCAACAATCACACAAGAAGGCTGTCTTGCATCTAAGGCACTTTCTGAAAACACGTAAACTTTTATTGACATATTGATGAGAATCCCTTTATCCTTACCTTACAGTGAACTGATCCAGTGATCATTTAGGGTAATACCTAGACGGCCTAGGCAGGCTGCTCCAGCTTAGGTGTAAAGCAGTGTGAAAGTAAAGAACACAGTAATTTAGCAATTCAGAGATGCTGTGTGGAATCCTGTGTGATAGGGAGAGAGGTGAGGTTGCTCCAGGTACTAATGCTAATGGATAAGGCTCTGTACACACTTATTTTTTTGTCTCAAGCACAGCATTTGAGCTGGTGATACTTAGTGGTTGCCTGCAGGCTTTCCAGAACTTCACGTTCTCTGGAGAATTGTCCTAAAAGTAAGTTCCTCTCTTTGCCCAGAACATGAACATCTTAGCCTGTCCCCTGACTTTTTCATTTTAGATACCAAAGTGGATAGTCTGAATCTTACCCTTTGGCAACAAGGAATTAAGTGATTGCCTTGGACTGCACGGCTGAGTGATTGAGTGATGTGAGGAAGTGGGTATTTTTGAGCAGCTTCCCTCTTGACATAAGTGAAAGTGCAAAGGAAAGAATGAGGACAGCACTTATTCTTGCACAGGCAGGGGTTAATCATGTTCCAGGAGCAACTTAGATCCACCCTATTGCTCTCTAGATGCCTGACTGAAGAATAATGTGTCTGACATATGCGGTGACCATGCTGAATCTGGGCCACTGTGCCAAGAGGCGTTAAAGGTCCATCAGGCAGAAACAGAGCCCAGGAGATGTGGAGGCCGTATCTCCAAAGTAACCAAAGTATCCCGTGGAAAGAGGGTCATAATGACATCAGAATATACGTAGTTGCTTAAGGTGATTTATGTGGACAATTTTGCTCTCAGGGTTTAGGTGACCATAGCAGTAAAGGCCTTCTGCGTTTATCCCCTGGACCTCTGTGCCCAGCCTCAAACTATCTCAAATTTGATGCCATAGTAGGTCATCTTTATCTTATCCTTTACCACAAAGAATGAGGTAATGGTTTTCTGGTGCCATAGCTGAAATAAACAGCATTTTGTGATATTGACCCTTATCAGAGTCTTCCTCTGAAGGGGGAAATGTCTGGAAGGTAAATGGGGGAAGGAATTTGAGAAAAAAAATGGGGGGGAAAAAAAGAAAAAAGATAAAGGAATGACATAGACAACCTGCTCATCAATCAAGTTGCTTCAGTCTAATCCTGGCATCTTTAAGTATTGCCTGAGGCAGGCAGTTGTCTAATTCTTTGCTTTCACTATCGACATTGATTTGTTAGTGCTCCTTATCGATGCTTGATGTTATTGTTCCTTTACATCAACCTGCTATGACTTTGTAGTTTTGTTACAAAATATCTGCAGCTTCTCTCTCTTTCCTCGTAATCATTATTGAGCTGTATCTCCCGTTGTGGTTGAAGGAGGAGAAACTTCAGTGTTGGATGGAAGAGGGTTGGAAGAGTGAAGGGATGTTTAATGCAAGCAGGAGCCTGAAGTGGCTACAGGAACTGAAAGGGTCTGTAGTAAGAGGAAAGCTCAGGGGGCAGAACATCAGCAGTAGAATAAAAAGGAAAACCCCAGGAGGAGACATTCTCCTCTCCCAGGAGAAATTTTTACTTTTATGGAACCCATAGAAAGGAAAAAAATAAAATTAAAAGTGCAGAAAAAAGGAGGATGGCAAAGATAAAAACAATCCAGGAGAATGAAATGGGGGAATCAGGCAAAGATGAATTTAAAAAAATGGATCTAAAATGTAATGAAGAAAAGCACAGAGTTTTGCAATTCCTTTATACTGATTTGGATTTATTGAGCAGGAGGTCCACACCTATAGACAGTTTTTTGGCTATCAGGAACAAAATATTTGATGTAGTTCATGACCTAGTAAGACAGTTTTCAGCCACGTGAAGAAACATGACCACAGCTACTTAGCACAAGAAATAGAGACTGTAGTTCCACGAGCTGCAGTTTCTCCATGCAGCTAAACAATATAGTTCCCTGTGGCATAGGAAGAAATCTACTTGCAAACTAGCCTGGCCCTTTTCCTGGGACATTTTATCAGTTTCTGTCACATAAGTATTGCTCAGTCAGTAAGTTTTCAGTCATGCTGGTCATTTAAGATACTGATTAATCCAGAAAGAGATCACCTTTGAAATATTTACAACACTATTGATGTGCTGACTTTTCTTCTTATGACAGGCAGAATTCTTCAGAAGCACTTATTATCTCAGTGCTATTTTTAGAGGAATTTTTTTTCAACTTAACTTCAAGGCCTCAAAATGTGCTTGTGTGTCAAGTAGGATTTTTATTCAGTGCATGTTTGACCACACTCGGAATATGAAGAGGAACTATGAAGTAGCTTATTCAGTCACTGTTCAAGTAGTTTTCCATTTGCATTTTGGAAACCTCAGTCGAAATGCCAATGTCACTAGGCTGCAGGTATTTCAAGGCTTTTCTTAAAATTAATGCTTTTCAAAAGTTCATCCAAAATAAGGTCATACCTTAAAAAGCAGCAAAAATCTTCTAAAAGGTTTTCCAAAACTAAACCTGGAAAATAAAAAAGAAAATATATTCAGAACCATTTCACCTTGACCTACATTACTTTGTAAGGATTTTAGAGTTTGCGAAGGAACCCATATTGCAAAAAAAAGAAAACCGGAACAAAAAAAAACAATGAAAAAGCAACCCACAAAACCCCCCCAAAACCAGAGAGAATGAGAGAAGAAAAGAAAAAAAAAAAACTAACCAAAACAAGGTAACCTTCAGAAGACATTCAGCAGAACCTGACAAAGTTTTGATTGAAGAAAGATTGATTCTCTAAAGTTTGAATGGTCAGACATGCACTGAATTTGCTGAGGTTCATTGCTATATCCTAGAAAGTATTTTCAGCCCTTCTATCCTAATGAGCTTATTAGTAAAAGGCTGAAAGGATCACAGGTTGGATATCAAATAAGATTGTCAGTCACACGCTGTTAGCAACTCTGCTGTGATTTATACACCATGATTATAGAAGAGAGAGGTATGAAAAAAATGAGCCTTATTGTGTCCTGTGACCAGTGTGGTGGCACAAAACACAATGTACAGCATTGTGCTTAGAGGGTGGGAAGGAGTATGTTCTGGATGAGGAAGCCATAGAAAATTAGATAGAATGGTACCTTTCCTCTCGTGTTTCCTCCAGTGATAATTATATTGCATAGAAGAAATTGAATTACCTGCAGCAGTAATAGTTATGGGTGAAAAATATGCTATTATACGTGATTTAAAAGTGGGGGACACACTTGACACAGGAAGGGGAAAGCTCAACCTCGGCTCAGCTGCTGTTAGCAACAGCCATTTTCTACACTCCCTGTACTCAGTGTACCTAGGCACAGCTGATTGTCAGTGCAGTTCTACATCCAACAGAGACCTTTGTTTGATATTTTTGATTGACTTTGTATGTAGCAGCAGGAAATACTGATAATTTATAGAATATAATTTAGGGGGAAAAAGTTGGGATAATTTGGTTATTACTGAAAAATTTTCAAATTGTTAAAAAGGCAGGGTGATTTTAATAAAGTGCTTCTCAGTGAGACTTGTATCTAAAGGGAATGGAAGTGAGGCTTGCAAAAATTACAGTTAAATTTCCAACTAAAAATCCAGGCTGGGCTCAGTTTAGTGGAGCTGAGGGCCATACACACAAGTATAACTTTAGTTAAGCTTGTTGGATAACCCCAAAATAGTGTTCGGGGCACGAATTTTTCTTGAATTAAAACAATCCCTTCCAGTTTCTCCTGACAGATGTTGCTTTCTCTCCCACTCAGTAAGGGCTCCTCTCTTTCCCTGAGGTGACCAAACAGCTCTGTCAATGGTTCCCTGTACACCATTCCTCTTCCCTTGTTGCCTAGCTGATTCCTGCTGATAAGGATTGCACTGTAAATTATCAGTTGCAGTTGTAGTTGAGGTTTTTGCTACACAATGAGAATATGCATCAGTGGAAGCCTTTGGGAGTGACTCAGCTGGCACCCTGCTTATTATAAAGCTCTGCATAGGCTCTGGTAGAGAACAGTTTATGCTCACCATTCGTGCAGCTGTCCCATCATGGGAATGTTACTACTGACAAGTAAATTAAAATCCAGCCAATAACCTTATTACTGGAGTATTTAAAGTAGATAGCCACTTCGATGAAAGCTGTGTGCATTTCAATTGTTCAGAGACAAAATGATGTGAGCCAGAAAATTTCAAATCATCAAAGGCAGTCTGTCTGCTTCTCCAACATTTGAAGGAAAACAAGGCAAACAGGAAGACGGAATAGGTTTTTGTGATCTACCCGCTCTGCTATCCACTCCCACTACCTAGTTAAGCACAATACTTTTTATTTAAAACTATCCTCCTGGCTATTTTAAAATTGCAGAAAGAGAAACCTTATCTTGTCTCCTTAAGAAATAGAAAAGAACAAGATTAAAAATTTTGGACAATCAAGAAAATAGCTATTTCTGGGAAACACTCTTAAAAAACTAGCGGAGTACCTTACATTTCTGAGAAGCTCTTCAGACACATTCACCAAGTATTCATATTCAGTGTCTGCAGCATAATAAAAAGCTACCAGTTTGTGTATGATGGAACAGAATGGGTTCATCAGAACCCTGGCTGAAATAGAAAATTTGTATCAAGAAATTCCAAGTGGAAGAAAAATACTTCAAGTTAGAATTTAATGTGTATTTAAAATATTTTGATGAGATGAAGAGAGAATGCTTCAGGCCATGCAAAAACATATCGTTAGGAGTTCCTGTTTTACATATCAAATATGTGTTTTATGTTGTGCCATCCTGCTGTCAAGACAAACGGTCATTACTTGTTATTTGTCTCCATATCTCTCTTACTAAGAGTTTTTTTTTTGTTTTGTTTTTTTGTGTTGATTAGCACGGAACATTTATCACAGTCAGGGCTTCATGGTTCAGCTCTTCTTTTTTAAACAAAAAGGAAAGAAGAGCATACATTATAGGAATGCAAAATTTCATAACCTTGTCTTAGAAAGCTAGGCATTTAAAATCTGCTCCAGGATTACCACTTATGTAGATAAAGCACATAGACTTAGTAGAGATCAAAACAGTTAACAGAGAATTAAAAATACTTCACAGTATACCATCTTGCCAAGCTTTGCATATCAAATAAAAGCCTTCATTAAACCTATAATTAATGATTATTTTTATCTTTATACTCGTGGCATAAAAGACACTATGTCTGACCCAGATCCCATTATAACCAGTATTTGAAAACAGGACACATTTATGAGTTAAGATTGGAACAGAACAGGACAGCCAGACATATGCTAAAGGCAGGAATAAGGCACAAGACAGGTCAGGATTCACACGAAACAAATACATAAATTGGTTAACTAATTGGTGTGTTGTCAAAAGTGGTGAGGGCGTGGTTTATCAGGCCAGATGACATGGCTTTTATGCATCACAGTAAAAATGAGATATTATCTCCTTGAAGTTGGTAGTTTCATTAGTGATATCTACTTTCAGATACTTTTGAACTGAAGATTCCATCATGAAATTTTTGGAAAATACATTTTAAGTTAGGAGGGCATATTGACAAATCAGTGCTGCATTTACAATAACATCACCCTTTTTTAATTAAGAAGTCTAAAAGATTTCTTGTTTTCATTTCAAATTCATTTGGAAATATACTATGTTAAATGTTCCTTTTTATCATGGAAAACACAACATGAAACTTCAGGAGGAGGGAGATATTTCTGTGAGAAAGTCCTAAATTCTCCTTTTGGCCCCAAATTAATGTTGTTTATATCTTGGACTAGGAAGACACTAGATTTTTTTTTTAGTTTTTAGTCCCCAAAAGATATTCCTGAAAATGAGACTGGAATTTGAACCACACCCTTCACCCGTTCAGGTCTCAGCACCTTTGATTTTCAGAACATTGGTTGTGTATGTTCTCCATTGTTTTGAGGGGTTCTTTTGTTCAGCACTGTTTGTTTTTTTTTTCTTGTATTATCTATACTTTGATAGAATTTTTCACCTCCTCTGATTTCCGATTATTGACATATATATGATGTAGATTTTTACTGTGCTGAATGCTTGCATTTCACATTGCCCTCAGTGAGATTTGATGATCAAGAGTTCTGCAATTGAAAACATTCGTGACCTTTGCCTCAAAAGTCTACACCCATGGGAATCCTGCTGCTATTCATTTCCCTTTCTAGAGACTGCATTAAGAGATTTCTGTTTCACGAATAATTGAAGTTTCTTGCCTCTTAGTTTGACTCCGTTGAATTTCTTGAAGCACCATGAGCACATAGGGAGCATTACTATATAAATCAAATAATAATAATATGTATAAAGAAAAGTCACAAAAGGGAAAAAAAAGTCTCAAGCTGTTAAAAACAAATTATACTTAGATAGTGGAAAGACCTCCCATGGTTAAAGAATGAGTTACAGTATTAAGAGAAAATATATCATTCAAGCATCTTTCATTTATTTGACGTGATAACAGAAAGATACAAGTGTCTGTGGAACCCAGACTCTGATTGTTTCAATTCACAATATTTTTTGAGAGGAAATGCTTAAAAAAATTGTGTATAGGAAAACAATACATGTAATGACATTTAGTATGGCATGTCCTAGTTGAATGCTTTTTTTTTTCCTTTGACATCTGTTATCTAATATTGCTTCTGCCTTTGTAGAATGACCAATATTACTTTTTCAAGGTCCTTGAGCATATGCTTAACTGTAAACATATAAGTATACTTGGGCATATGTTGCTTGATTACTTAAAAAAACCCCATTTACTCCAAAGAAAGATTAAATATTTGCCTTATGCTGCACATACAACTGATCCATGTGCAATTTTATAAAGGATGCTTGTCTGGGAGTACAGCTAGGAAGAGGTAAAACTGGCTGGATGAAAGGTTCCCCAAGAGACACCGAAACAGCTGCCACAAACATATGCTCTTCTATATGCAGACCAAGTCATGGTGACTATTTCTGCCACTTTGTGGAGAAATGAGGTTGTAGATTTGTTAACTGGACTTCCACTTGTGGTGTTATAGGATTTCTTGCCTGAGAGATCCTGAAGATTCACTTCAGCATTAAAAGTACAGTGAATTGCCAATATATTGCACTGAAATATGAGACTGGTGTTTTATTACATATATTAAATTAAGCCTTTGACACTGACAGTTGAGTTTTCAGACCTACTACTTAAAATATATATTGAGGAAAATTTCTGGCCATAAAAGGGTATAATCTGGATAGAATAAACAAATGGAAATGAGAGCAGAAAGAGACACACATAAAAACTAATGTTCACCCAAGGGTAGGTGCCTTGTCGATTAGGGAGACTTCCTTCTTCCAATCCCTTTCCTAATTTATTTTTTTAATGTGAAACAGACTCCTACATCCACCTGAAGATTTCTATACTCTTGGGATATCTCTTCAGATACAATTCTTACAGCGAAATGAGTGAGCAGTTGTCTGTTAACATCTTATGTGCTATCTTCAGTCATAGTGTTCTTGTCAACTTAGAGGAAAACCTCTAAGACGTTATTTTACATGGACACAATTTCACTAGCTGCCTACTCCCACAGAAATCTGCAAGGGCTTGAACGCTGTGCAGTAAGGAGAGCTGTATTTCCAGGTCATTCAATGCATGTTCTCTTTTGAGTGTCCTAGAGAAGATGCACAACTGGCATTTAGAAGGAGACGAGGCATTTGCTGCCACCGTTGTAATTTATACATGAACATGTATTGATACCTTACATTGGGGTTCTCAATAGAGAGAGGGAAACTCAATGGTTGCATTTTCTCATAGCTTGTTTTCATATTGCTGTAAAGCAATGCAGTATCCAGCCATTAGAGAATAGGCAGAAGTCTTACCCAGTATTTCAGTTTGGGTGAGTGGTGCACTGACAATGAATATTAGCAAGATCAGTCATAGTACCTGAACAGAGTTCATGAGATTAGAATGTTATTTTCTCTGAACAGTTTAGAATAACACTGTTAAATAAGGTTGGAAACCACTAGGCTCTAGCTTTGCTTTCAAAACAAATATGCTGAGTACTGTGTCTGTGGTGAACTGACCACTGCGCACTGCATTTTCTTATACCAGGAATGTTTGTACAAATATGTGCATTTGGGGGAAACAGCCCTTATTCTGACACAGCACCATGGTGTGTTAGAACAGTATTTTCTTATGCTCCATGCGAGACGTGGATGCAGCTTTCTTGTCTTTGAGCACAGGGTCTCTAAACTTCTCTTTTAGCTAACACATAGCTGGCTGTAGATCATTGATTTTGTCCTTGACAACTTTTTAAATGAATTTCAGGATGAAAAGTTTACTAGTTTTCATTGCAAGTGCATTTCCCATCTGCTACTGTGCAGAGCTGGTGAATGCAAAGCTGAAATTGGACTAATGTAACTAGTACTGTGTAAAATTTCTTCTCTATTTTGTTTGTTTGTTTGTTTGTGTTTTGTTGGGTTTGGGGTTTTTTTTCAGGAATGGCAGCTGTTTTGTGTTGAAATAGAAGCTTCCTGTCATCTGTTTGTTGTGATTTAGATTCTCCTCTCAACTTTGGTTCAAACTAAAGTGAACATCACTGAATGCAATGGGAACAAAAATAGATTTTATGCTCTTGAAAACTGTAGTCTGTATCTCTTCCTTTCACTAAGACTGATTACCAGCTTCTGATCTTAGTAGTTCTGGAAAGGTCAAATGAAACATGGAAGAGGAACCAAAGTAATGAGAATGGGAGAAAGATGAGAAGGGTAGAAAAAGATAACGCGATTTACTCACCTTCAGTTTATGAGGAAAGAGGAAAAAAAGCAAGAAAATGCTGGAAAGGAAATCAGCAGTAACTCAGTAGTCACAGAGAAAACACTTTCTGAAGGCGTACCTCAGCTCCTAAAGATGTCTAGTTTGGTCTGATGTCATATGATGGGTCAGTCATAATAAGTCTTTTCATCTTCAGAAGCCTTAACTGTTGTGACAGTAAATGTTTGTGGGCTTTGTTAAGACTGAACCCAGATGAGCAAAATGTTGCTGTTATGAATATCTAGTGTTCTCCAATGTTACTTCAACACAATAGACCAGTTCCACCATAGGGCTTTGTGTTATCCCTGGTTCACTACTAAGAAATTAGGTCAGACTATTAAAAATAACCATCTGCCCAGTGGGGATCTGTCTATAGGACCAGCTCTTTACATCAAAGAGCTTTATTCCTTGTCACATTTGGATTTTGTGCTGTTAAAGAAATATGTCAGGAAAACGGCATTTTGAGGAATTTGCAAGATGCTTAATACATGGTTATTCTCATAACTCATTTAGTTTAGGGATGGTGGCTGAATGATCTGTTGTTTTATAAAGAAGTAAAAGAATGAAGAGTGCTTTATTGAACAAACAGGATTGGTAACATGTTCAAAGCTGCAAAGGTAGTCTGAGGATTTGTGTTTAACAGAATTGAATTTCAAGGAAAACCAAGGTTATGCCCATACTTATATTTCCTCCTCCCCTCTCTTTTTTTTTTCTTTTGAAATGAGATTGAAGTTTCTGTGATACAAATAAAGTCATAATCTGCTAGCAAGTTTGTTGTTCATTGATGCATGAGTGAGTTCTTGCTTTTCCCTCTTTCAGCTATGTGAGTTGACAGTTTAAACATTCCTCCAGCACAGCGTAACCAGAAAAGGTTTAACTTCAGCTTCATAAGATTTAATATCATCGATAGCTTTAAGGTATGTAGCAGGTAGAGAAATTTTACCTAAGGGTTGATGTCGTAACTTAATGTTACGTGTTGGTGAAGTTTATGAAATGGATGTCTTTGATCAGCATATTTTCATTTTAAAAAAAAGCTGTGTGGAGGGAAAAGAATGCTTCTTTTTTTCTCCTAAGAAAACATCTTTCCTTTACCTTACTTTCTTTGTTGTGGTGAGTAGTGACAATTAGTTTGCTGGATGAATAAGACTGGCTGCAGCATAAAGCATCTGGTTGCTATAGACCCCAGGAAAAAAATGGGTTAGCAATTAAATAATGTGGCAGCCCAGAAGAGAAGCCCACTATTTTGTTAATATTGCGGCAGAAATTTCAAACTATATGAAGTCTTTTCCTCAATTGACTAAAATAGCTCAAAAGTACTGAAAAGCTCTGCATATTGTAAAACTGATTAAAAATGCAATAAAGTTAATAGATATCTCTGTTTGGATCTTTGGAGGATAAGGTACTGACTGATGTCAGGAGCTGAAATAGTGCCCAGCGTCTTGTTTCAGCAGTCCATCTCCATTCAGCAAAGCATTTAATCATGTACTTAGCTCTGGAATGAGATGTGATTTATATGTGCCTAAGTACTTGGCTAAACAGGGATAGAAACTAGAAATATGCACAGTAGTTATTGTCTGGTGTCTGCTGATTAATCTGATACTTCAGACCAGTTGTTAGTGAATTATTAATATTATCCAGGAAGAATGATTTTCTCTGGTGTGTATCAGAGGAGACGGGCATGGAGCATATCCACTTGAAGTATCATAGGTTATTAATATATAGAAGATATGTTTTGTTGAATTGTTTGGAAAAATGTGATACACACAATTTCTAGTTCACTGATAGTTGCTTGCAATAAGTTAATGTGTTTTTCAGGTTTTAAATTGAAGCATGGCAGCTTTCTCAAAAACCATGTGTGATAAGGTCAGAAACACCGGGAAAAGCTTCTGTCATTGCAGTATCTTAGATATTTTCTTCAGATAGAGAGTTTCAAGCATTTGGGTAGTTTTTTACCTCCTGAGGATCACAAAAGGTTTGATTCATGTAAGCTAGTAAGGTATCAAGAGCACCTTGGAGAAAAAGATTTATGTAAGTGCAAAGCAGCAATAATGGTAATTTATTGTAGGCAGATTCTTTTTGAATGCAACAGTGACAGAGGGAGGGAAAAGGCCACATCAAGATTTTGGTTCACTCACAAAACCATCATGAATACCTACAGTCCCCAGATGTTTCATTTAAGACTAGTTTATTTTCTTGTCTTTCTAAAGCAGAGGAAAAGCTATTAGCTCGTTTGTTAATATTAAAATACTTACAATCTATTATTTAGTCTTACTGAATTTATTACAACTTAGCCATGCCACATGTTCACAAGCAGACTCATAACAAATTCAGCACTAAAATTCCAAAAATATAAAGCAGGATAGACTTGGTAAAGTGAGATATTTTATTAAAAAAAACCCCAAAAGCCCAAACCCAAGATTTTGAACTGTTTTAAGAATTTTCAAGAAATTTATTGACTTTATGTAAGCCCCACTCCCAGAAACCAAAGATTATTATGAAAGCTTTTTTTTTTCAGGAACTTACATTCTAAAAGAAAGAATTCTCTTTAATTTTTATAATAAAATTGTGTGATTTTTTGAACATTACAGAGTCCATTTTGAAGTTAGGCATGAACAAACACGTTTTATAAGTTCATTCCTTGAAAACCAGGCTCTCAGCAAAAATGCAATTCTCACATGAAAGTTTACATTCCTTGAATATTGTACTGATTTGTTAAAAAACCGAAGAGCAAAAACCAGACCTATTTAAACAAGTATCTGCCAAGGACTGATATTTCACCTGAATGTTTTTTTTCTCTCAGCAGCATTTTCCACAAGGAATATAAACATATAAATATCTTTTATGTGAACTAATCAGAGCAAAAAACTTCTGATTCTAAAAGTGGCAGCTTTCTAAAAATAAAGCTTTCATGTAGCTGAGGCATGAACTATTATTAGGGATGAAACGTGCTCTGTGGTTCAGAGGCAGCCTCGCATCGGCCTCCTCCAAGCCTCCCTGCTGTGGGTGCCCAGGGTCTGCTCCGAGGGGGCAGGCTGGGAAACACCAATTTTGATGTTGCTGTGCTGGGGAACAAGATGCAGTAAAGAGTAGAGACAGCCAGCCCAGACCAGGGACCAGCAGAGATCAGAGAAAAGTCCACAGAGCAGAAATCTGGTCTGCTATTTATTACTATTTACGTACACTCAGATGAAAGAGTTCAATCCTTCAAAGAGAGGAGAGCAGCGAGGGATATGAAATATGGTACTGGTGTTGCTAATAATACTGGACTGTTCAGGCAGTGGTTGTTAGGGTGCAGAGATACTGCATTACCCTTTCTATCATCATTCTTACAAGGGACAGAGAAAAATGTTGTTAACCTGTAACTTATACTAACTTGCTTTGGACAGATTAATGTTTTTTTTGGTTTTTTTTAATTAGGTAGTTACAAACAACAAATCCCTCTGTGTTTATATATCCACCTAGCAATGGAATGTCAGCAATGAACTGCAGGAAAACTTCAGTCTGCAAAAGGTCATTTATATTTCCAGATGCTAGACTACAATAGGCAGATACGTGAAATAAGAGACAAAGCTGGAGTCTAAACATTCATATGCACAGAACTGGGATGCTGAGACTTGGCAAGCCTAGGTTATACTGAACACATTCAAGGTGCCTGCTCCATTTGTATGCAACTGGAAGGACCCGTGGGACCTTCATTGGCACTAATTACATGACAAAATATAAGATCAAAGACATGAATCATTGCCAAAGTTGTCAAATGCTTCAGGATTGACCTTTCTGATCCTAAATTGAATGGGAGCATTAATAAGGTATGAGTTCAGTAAATGCAGCAGCAAGCACTCAGTTTGAAAACAGCAATATAGCATACAATATTTCTGCAGTAAGTATATACAGGAAGAAAGATTGGAGTGTACACAGAGCTGTCTTAGCAGTTTTGAAAATGTAAGAGTTATGTCTATGCTGCTTTGATTTCATTTACTGTATTCCTATGCAGATAAAATGGCATAACGCTATTCATTATTAAAGAGCTGGAGAAGCTTTTATTACTATCTCATTTAGAACTCAGAGATAAAATTTCAAAGTCCTATTTCAAGCAAATGTGGTGTATTTTAGACTGATCAAACCCTCCAAGATGCTTCACAAGATTAACTTGTATGGTATAAAAGCTGCACTGATAGCACAGTGCAGCACTTGCTTTTTTTGAATGCTGCCATTTCTTGAATGGAAAGTGATCAAATAGCATCTTCCACTCATTGACTAGAACAGGAAGTGAAAGCACTAGAGACTGTTGAAACTGCCAAAACCCTCCAAAACCTGTATATATGAAATATTGTAAATAGTGGGATACACTAAATACTGATTGAGACAGCTAACACTACCGTATATCTTAGTTTAATAAAAAGGGCCATAGACAGTTAAGGTCTCTCTTGGTGCTTATCAAAATCCTGATATCCCTAATTGCTGTGCCTGATTCAGCTTTAACCAAGAGATAAAATCTTGATCATTGATCATGCCTATCTGAATAGCATGAATTTCAGAAACAGAGTGTGTCCTTTAAATGTAACAACAACATAAACAGTCACCTTATTCTCTCAATCAGTGAGATTAGCTTTGCAAAGGGCCCAGTCTCTCTTTCTGGGCGATGAAAGTGAGAGTCTGAGAGGCAACAGTGAGGGGAGTCCACGATGAATAGGAAAAAAAACGATGCTGAAGTGGGTGAAATGGGAACAAGCATGGGGCAGCAGAGAAAAGTGAAGCTGCATTCCGGGTCTGTTGTGTCCAAGTTAAATTGCCTGGAGATAGAGATCTCATGAAATGCATCCTTGGCTGCACCACTATTTGGCTTCCTGTTACAAACCAGCATTGCCAAGAGACATTAAGCAGTGATATTTGAAAACACTTTGCAGGTGCCAGGCTGCACTCTCCTCTGCGTTTATGAGATTTTGATCATCTACTGTAGATTTAACATACAGAGGAGGAGGAGCAGAGTCTGTGAATCAGCCATTTTTGTACCAAGGGTGGATCACTGGCAGAATAACAATATGATGTCTCTGCATCTTAATAAAAAAAAATTTAAAATCACTGAACATTGTGCCAGTCTATTAACAACTAGTACTTGTACAATCTAACTGAGACATCTGGTCACTTTACCTTGGCCACTGATGAGAAAATAAAGGGACAGTCAGGTCTGAAATCTGGGTAAATCTGAGATCAATTATTTCTACTGTTTAGCAGTTTCCTTATCAGAGAGCTATCTGGTTGATAGATAATCTAAATATATGTTAGACTAGAAGCCATAGCTATGTGAATTAATTTCTCTCTTGGAATGCTTTTCTTCATTCATTTTTTCACTGTTCTGTATGGGAGAAAAACAATTCTCAGTTCATTTCAAGAACCAAAAGGACTCCGTCTTTTCCCTGAATTATTTCCCCTCCTTTCTTTTCCTCATGCTGCTTTTACCCCTCCATTCTCCTACAGCACACACACAGACCCTTTATGTTTGTGAGCTGCACATTAACCCAAAAGGTTAATGAGCACAGGGCTCAGGTGCAGTCCATACTCTTGCAGCATTACTAATGCTGTGGTCATGGGTTTGGAATGGCATTCTGGAAAATTAGTTCTTTTGTGATCTCTGTGCTGAGATTGACTCTGCTGTTTTCTCTGCTCCCTAACTGCATTTTTATGCTGAGCTTTTTGTCTCTATGAGACTGTTTTTTGCCCATTCCATTACCCGTTCCCTGCAAGCACAACAAAATTATTTGTGAGATCAACACCAACTGCAGTATGGAGAATATGTCACTGCCAACAAACTTTCTTAAATATTCCTGTGCATATAAGTGCAGCAGAAAGGCTGATGGCAAAGTGGCAGGTAAAAGCTTTGAATAGGAAAATGTCCATCAGAACTCCACTGAGTTGGAGACTTAGATGAACAACACCCTGGAAATATATAACAACAATTCAATCATCTTCCTTCTGAGACTGGTTATCAAAGTAGACATCAACAGTATTTAGAGATATCTCTATTAAAAAGTTGCCAAGTACTTAACCATTATATCCCCAAGAAAATCTGAGAAATGTTCCTTCTGGAACGAAGAACATCCCTCTTCTTCTTTGAGTATGTCTGCAAGTCAGATGAAAGGGATCATTCAGATCAGTCTGGTGAGGTGAAGAAGTCAAACCTGCAGGCCGGATTCTGGACTGACTGGGTACATGGCCAAGCATGGGCATGGCTGCAATGCTCACTGTGTGGCTGTAAGATGAGGCCTCTCCTCAGCTCCGTTGTCATCCCCTAGCAAGCCAGGTCTTGGCAGCCAATTGAACTCCACTGGGGGACAACGTGTTCAGGCCCCTGGCATAAGGTTTGGGATGACAATGATATAAAGCCACGTAGTTGTTTTATTTAAGTACTTGTGATGATGACCATCTGCTGTATTGTGCTTAATGTACTCCCAAATTTGCAACAGACTAACATCAATTAATTAATAAAAAAGTTCAAATACAAGTGCCTATGTTCTTTATAATCAAGTACTTGCCTAGATGTTCTTGACACATCTTAGATGGAATTTATCTCAAGGAAGCATGGGAGCATGGTAGGGAATCTGAAGGGGGAGTTTTGTATATCAGTCCTTCTGGGCAGGAACTACTCCAGAACAGCAAGTCCTAAGAGCTGTGAGAAGAGTGATCAAAAAGAGACTTGACTGTAATGCATAGAGTTCATACAGGATGAAGAAAATTTGAAGCATCTATATCCACACAACAGATATTTTTATTTTCTGTTGAAGCCTGGTGGTAAATGCATTTTTAACACATGGTTATCATACCTAGATGGTTATATCTTCCTGTGAGGTCAGTAGCATTTTCTGAGATTCAGGGCTACACCCAAATTTTAAGTAGCTGCTCATTTTTGTGAGAGGGAGAATCACACCCACTTAGGACAAAAAAGTTTCATGACACAATAGGACTACTGGATCACAGAGATTTGGGAGGCAGCGGCCTTCCAGGACAACAAGTGTGCAGTGACTGATGCATCCAAATACACAAAACTCTGGAAAAGATGGATACAGTGGCTTTTTTGAAAAATGCATTTCTCGCTTTAGAAGCACATAAGGGATAAGAAGCTGTGATTTATGTAACTATACTGCCTCAAGCTTAGCATTGTGACAGCAGCTGTGGCCTTGGTACCTCAGGACCTTCTGACAGAGTGAGAAAGGAGAGATTCCCACAGTTCCTGTAGGCAAAATACTTCTTCTTGACTTCTGCTCACAGGAGCAGAATTTGGCCTCAAGCTTAATCACCTGGAGGCGCTTCAGAAAATAAACGCGTATGTGCTTCCTCTGAGCGATTTGTCTGCAAATGTGTCAGTTGCTCAGCTTTAAAGCTTTGGTGGATGTAGAGATGTATAAGTACTTCAAAACATCAGAGGGAAAGAGATTAGGAATAAACAAAAGTGGATGGTGACTAGTACTGTGCAGAAGTACAAGTGTACTGTGTGGTGATAGGAACTTCTTTGTTGGAGAAATAAGGCAGCCTGCTGTCTTGCACAGCATGGTGAGCATCATCTAGGAGGAGCCATGAACATGGTGACTCTGAATCTTTGGAGGCTTACAGTCAAGAAAATGAGGCATGGAAAATTAGTAGTTCAAGAAGCTTCAACAAGAAGCTTTATTATAAGCATGTATTTAACATTCAGTTTCCTTAAAATAAAAAAGAAAGCAATGTGCAATATGTATAATCATAAAGAGCAAACAAAAGCTGTTATAAAAATGCTCATCATAATTATAAAAGCTACCAGTTTCTATGGTAGATCAGAATACATAGCAATAATAAAGTCTCTTAAATTACATTATTTCAGTCCTTGTCTCATCCATGAAATCTGTAAAAGGTTTTGAAAATTGACTTGAAAATTGCCAGGTCTCATCTGGCTAAACAGAGGAGAGAGAGATTTTTACAGTATATGGCTCTTTTCCATGAACAGTCTATATCTTATTCAGTCCTTATCTGGAGTAGATATTGCATCAAGTGACACTGCAATCTTGCAGTCCAAAAATCCAGTCCATATCATCTGACTATTTGTTGTCTTTACTAGAATCCAGAGATCTTTCTCAAAGTAACATGTTTCTACTGATGGCTTTTCCAGTTGACCCCAGTGGTCTTCTCTGAGAAAAGTTAGAAGTCTTCTGATCCAAGATGTGAAGACATCCAGCTTAGTATATTCACACAAAGCTCTACCACTTTGCCAAGTGAAGGCTTACCAGCTCATGTCTGTTTAGAGCCCTGTAGTCTCCTGCCTTCTGCTCGTGGGCTGTTTGGCACATTATTCTGAGTTTGGAAAACGAGCTTAGATGGTATCCAAACCTTGCTAAGAAACCAAAACTTAGATAGTATCCAAACCTTACTGCTTCTTGTGCTCTTCCACACTAAATCAAGCTTAATCACAAATATGTCCAAATGATTCTGTTTTTTTGTTTATTTATGTATTTATTTGGTTAATTGTTTATTTGTTTTACTTACCTTTTTTGTGTAAATATTTAAAGATTGTTCTGTGTTTAGTCTCCATGTAGTGCTCAGTCCCTCTGGCTTCTTGGACTCCAATGCTGAGGGTAAATTTGCTTAATACATGATGTCTTTAACAGAACTGAATCTATGCTGAATAAAGAGCTCCTCCTGCAAAGGGACATAGTAGCAACTAACTGTAAGTCACAGCTAGACAAGGTAGCTTTTCTAAAATAAACTGGCCCTTAAGTGCAGTCGTAGATAAAGAAGCAAAGTTATTGAATCAGAATGTCATCTCAACAAAGTCTTTGTCGGTTAGAGCACAGAAGTGACCATCTTTCTTCCTGAAATCTTTAAAGCATTTGTCAATGTCTCTCTGCTTCTAATAGACTCCATCTCATTGAGCAGTCCTGTATTATTTCTTTCCTTGCCCTTTCCTCAAACAAGCGTCATTTCTTTTATGTCCGTGGAAAAGTAAGAGAGAAATCATTGTTAAATGTTAATGTCTGGTGAAGGATATTCCACCATCCTTTCCAGTGAACATCCTCCCTCAGGAACAAAGCCTTTTTCAGCTCTGAAGGGTCATTATTACTGTAGTCCAAACAATGGAAATGCCCCTAACTTCTTGCCTCTCCGGGGATTAATGTGTTCTTCCTCTGAGAACACCACACTTGCAAGTGAAGGGACTGAAGTCTGAGCAGTGAACGTGAAAATACCACAAAAATTCATTCGTTCTCCAAAGAGCAATCCAGACTTCAAATCAGGCTGACATGGAAAGTGATTCAAGATCTCTAGATATTTTCCACTTCAAGTAATTGGTGGAGAAGAGGGTGTGAAGAATGATTAGGCCTTGACCTGTTTTCCTTTGTACTTTTCTGCTTGGTGACCCAAGGCAACCCCAGTATTGATCCCAAAGAAAATAATGCTAAGTCTGAAATGGACTTGAAAAACTGAAATAAGGCAATGTAATTACTAACAGTCTGTGTGGGTTTACACAAAACAAATACTGTCGACCTAACTTAATATTTTTTATGACATTATGGATTTTGTTGGTAAAGGTATTTCTATTGATGTAACACTCTTACATTTCTGCAAGGGATTAGATAAAGAAACAGGACATTTCGAAACCAAACTGGAATACTTTAAATGGTCTTAACCCTGACAAGCTGAAGTCTTCAAACAAGGTAGCGAACCAGCAAAACACACAATATGTCTTTGATTATGGTAAGGCATAAAATCATCAAGAGCAACAATTATATGACAACAGCAAATTCCCTTTCCTGGGAAGATGTGACAAGAGGCTTAGCAGTTGAACCTTTAGGCTGGACAGCCTAACAGACAGATATCTTTGTTTGCAGCTTCATGTATCAGCATTTCTGCTGAAATGATTAATGAGAAGCATAGAAGAAACTGGGAAGAGTTCATGAGATTTTTTTTCCTTAAACGAAAATTGAGTAGCATTGGCCTATGTATTCACTGACCCTCCAGCATATGGTCTGGACTAGTCCTATTTAGCATGTTATACACATTTCTGCAGTTCAGTAAAGCATTTCATTGCACGTACCCTATTTCACACATATTCTACCACCTACACACTGAAACTGAAGATTAACCTCCAAATCTTACTGAGATACAAAATTAACTACTAACATGGTTTCCATTTCTCCTACTGCTCCTCTGGGCATGTAGGTAATGTCATAGCTTCTTCTATGCCATCAGAAAAAAAGTCCTGAAAAAAGTCCTTGCTCAGGAATAATTCATTTCATAACTTAAATTGCTAATTTCAAAGCAGAGAAGGATCTGTTGTACTTCCACGGTTAGAGTCTGTGCTCAAACTATACAGCCAAGAAGTTGCTCATGTCCAGCACTGATATTCACTGTATTTTCAGTATTTCACACAATTCTGCATCCTATTTCACACTATAAGTTCATGTAACATCTTTCTCATGCAACGGTTCAGCGCTGTGCAGGCTAGAAGTAAAGAAAGAAACACAAGAAACATATTGCACTGAATATTTGCAGTGTGGAGCTACATAATACTTTGATTTATTTGTCCAGGACCATATTCACATGAAATTTGATGTATTTGGCTAGCTTTTTGGATAACACAGTGTTGAATAGGTTCAATAATAATAGATCAAGAATATTCTCCTCCACTCTGATGATATACCTAAATAATTTGACATTTTTTGGCTACAGGTAGCTGCTTGCTTACTACAGTGGAAAAAAAACACAGCAGGAAAGATGAGATTGAGTGGTACTCATATGCAAATTCAAACACATGTTTAAATCTTTGCAGAGCTGAGGCCTAGGGTGGTGTTTTGGGTTTATTTCAGAGATGAGCAGACAGACAGGCCTCTCGTTGGAGAGACATGGCATAATGGAAATGCATCGTGCCGTCTGTTGGCAAACCGCAGTGCTGCAGCCGGAAGCTGTGAAAAACCACCTGAAGCTGTTACCACCACCAAGCAAATTAGAAAAAATCATAGGGAGTCCTCAAAAACAAGCACACATGTAAAAGAGCAATTGGCACAAAGTCTAAATTTGGTTTTCTCTTTATTTGCTCACATCTGCTAACTGAACGCATTGCAATTTGATTACACAGCCAAATTACCATTTCCTCATACAGCCGCTGTTACGAGATTAGTTTTCTCAAAGTGTGAGCTTTCCTGCATCTCTGCAGATACACTAGGATAGAATGAATAGGCATAAGCACGTATTTTTATGTTGCTTCTCATGATCTTGCAGAAAATACATTTTTAAAACTCTTGAAATTACTATATATATATTTAGACATTAAGAATAACTTACTTTAATGGAAATGAATGTAACAATTCCTGTCATTATATATGAGGAAAATACTGATAAGGAATAAACTCATAAATGAAGCCTGTTTCTGAGGATGCTATAAGAAATTGTGCAAAAAGGCTTCTATATGTTTTTAGGAGCTGAAGACATGCATAGAGAAATGCTGTAGGTATTCATTTCACTTAATGTTTGTTCATTCATTTTGTGGGACCGGCAGCTCGAGTCATGACATCCAGTTTGTGGATACCTGAAACATTTACTCATAAAAAAGCAGTGTATCTCTTTCCAGGTGGCCACTTGTACTTCGGATATTTTCCCAGGTATTTTGGCTCCCCTTAGACCTCCAGTCTTGAATTGCCTAGCCAGCTCTGTCTAATGTCTGCGAAGGTTCTTAAAGTAAACTTTCTTCTGAGCTCACAAAGCATCTCAGCCTTACATGTAGTCTCTGAGACTGTCACAAAAAACCATTGATGCTTTAAAGTGTGACTTGAAAATTCAGTCGGTAAAGTCACAGTCCTTTTACACAGTCATAAAAGATCACCAGGCATTTTCTCAGCAAAAAAAGAAGCCCTGCTTCTTTCCTACTTGAGCTTTCCTAAGAGTATCCTGCATATGCCATCACGGATCACGATGGGCAGTCTTCCTGAACCCACCAGCTAAATACATAACACCTCCATCTGGCTGTCAGGCACATCAGAGTTTTCTCCTGCTTTTGGAAACGTGGCCTTCTGGGAGTTGTCAGTGGCAGTAGATGGCAATGGATCCCCAGTGTGCTTCCACTACAGGATGGAGTCAGCTGAGTTTGCCATCCCTTGTTGGGGGAACCTCAGGATAGGGAGTTGAGAGGCCACAGAAAGTCCCTGTCTTCCTGGAGTTGAGGGCTTGGGCTCACCAGCTGCTCCCGTCAGTCTTGAGCTGTTGGTAAGCTCTTGCACGTAACATATGCAGCTGTGTCTGTACTCAGACATCACATATTTCTACTCTCATTTCCTGAGTAAATATTTAAATCGTTTAGCTGTAATAAGGGAGGAACACAAAATCCACTCCTTCCTCCTATAATCCTGAAGATAGGAATTAGCTCTATTCATTGAAAAAATAACGAGACAACCACCCACTTTCACTAGGAAGTCTGAAGTTGTGGATCATATGGGTGGAGGTGGTTCTTCAAATCCCCTAGAAACCTGTCCAAGTCCAGAGTGACATCTTGCTCCTGACAACATTCTCCTAGTGTCTAAGTTCGGTTACACCGCTTTTGAGCCCTCTGTACCATTTTCATCCTATGTAGAGCAACTGACTCCTCTCATATCCCGTACGGAGAGTCTCGGTGTCCAGAACACAGGACATGATTCCACTCGTGGGACTGGCAGCCTAAAATTTTTCTAAATATTTTACTGGTCTCAAAGTCCCTAGGACTGTCTACATTTTCTTGCTACAGTTATGTTCAGGGAACTTCATGTTCCAGGTCCCTTAAGTGCTGAGATTGAGTACATGCTCCTGACATAATTTGCCCTCTGGGTTTGTGCTTTCCTTCTGTGCAAATGAGAATGGGATGAGATCAGGAAGTGCTGCTACTTTTGTAGACATTTATTGGTATAGATTTGGGGTGGAGCCAGCGTGTATATCTGGAGCCAGGAAATTGAAAGTTCTCTTGAGGCCTATAATATGTTCGTAGTCTGAAATACCTTCTCTGAATGGGAAATATGATCCGCTAAGAAGACTAATGAAAAGTATATAAAACATATAGTCTCTTAATCTCTTCATGTGCCATAAGAAAGAGTAAACAAATCTTTTTACCTCAAACGGAGCTGAAACAATCTATAGACAAGAAAATGCAGCCAAGGTGTACATAGTGTTAGGTGTGCTCCTCCTTGCAACCTGACAGCTGAGCTATTCTGCTGTTTCTAGCAAGAATATGTCCTCTTTTTGCAACATGGTAGATTTCTTTTGGAGACATAAAAGAAGACCCAGATACTTACATCTATTTTTCTTATAACATCTGCCTCTGGTTTGAAATACCCCGTCTTTATATTTCAGGAGCAGGTCTGAAAATCCTTGGGTCTTATGAGGCAGTAGAAGCCATGACAGCACTAGTAACAATAATTCCATCCTCCACAAGGAAATTGGTAGATAAACAATGCAGTTAATACAAATTCTTCAGTAATATCCCTCCAGCGGATTGAATTTGGCTGTCTGCTGGATGTCTACCAAGCTTCTCTATCACTTCACCTCTTTCACTATACCTCCTCAACAGCACAAAGAGAGAAAGATGAAAAGCTTGTGGGTCAAGATAAAGACTAGGACATTGCTTGGCATTTATCACCGTCTCAAATTGGGGGAGATAACTTTAAATGACTGCCAATTAAATGTAGAGTAGAATACCAAGCAACAAAGTCAAGACTAAAAGCTCACCTTCCCACCAGCCTCCCTTCTTCCCATACTCCATTTCACTCCTTCCTTCTTGACTCCTTTACCTCCTCCCTTCTGAGCAGTGCAGGGGGATGGGGATATGTAGTCAGTCCGTAACAGTTCCCTCTTCGTCCTCTCACTTTCAATTTGCTTCAACATGGATCCATCCCACGGGCTGCAGTCCTCCACAAACTGCTTCAATATGGGTCTTTTCCACTGGGTACGGTCTGTCGGGGCAGACTGCACCATTGAGGGTGTTGCCATTGTATTTTTCCTTCATAAACTGTTCCAAAATGGGTCCTTCTCACTGACTGCAGTCTTCAAGAATTTCTCCAATATGGGTTCTGTCCATGGGTTACAGTCCTTCAGGACCATACTGCTCCAGCATGGGTCTTTCACTGGATGCAGATTATCAGGAAAATTTCTCCTGTATGGGCTCCTCTCCATGGGCTGCAGGCTCCTGCCAGGAGCCTGCTCCAGTGTGGAGCAGCCTGTCTCTGCCTTCAGGATAAATCCACTTGCTGTGGCACAGGGTCCTCTATGGGCTGAACTCTGGTTATGTACTGCCATGACGACCTCAGTGAGACGCAGGGAGACAACCTGTGTATCCATGGTCTTCACCATGGACTGCAGGGGAATCTCTGCTCCTATACCTGTAGCACCTCCTTCTCATTCCCTCATTTTGATGTTTACAGGGCTGTTTCTATGACATTTTTCTTACTCCTCTCCCACAGTGCCTGCACAGCATTTTTCCCTTTTTTAAACATGCCTCCCCAGAGGTGCCACCATGCTGTCTTGGGGGCTCAGCTCTGTCCTGTGGTGGCTCTGTTGGAGTGGCTGCAACCTGCTGTTTTTATCACAGGACAGTCCCAATCTCCTTCCCCAGAAGCCTCCTCTCCAGTCCCCTGTAACCAACACCTGGGCGCCTCCACCCAATCCTCACTGATACAGTCCAGACTCCTATCATATCAGCACCTCTGTTAAGTTGTCTCAGCACCAGCAGTCCCGCAAAGTTAAAAGATCTGGCAGCCTCCCTGTGTTTGCTCAGAAAATGGAGGAAGGAATATCAGCAGCTTATTCACACAAATTCTGTATTCTCAAAGTCAATTTGAAAACTAGCATGTAGAAATAGCAGGCTGGGATGACAATTTGGCATTTGCAAGTTATTGCTTGCACTTAACAGGACTGGGATAAGTTTGAGTTATTTATCACTCCTTTACTGCAGAGTGTACAAGGCCACTGTAACACAGACGGTAGAATTTGTCGCGATTCAAAAAGACTAATATTTTCTTCTCTTGATATATCTGTCTCAATGTCAACTCTACTTATCAACTAAAATGGCAGCAGACAGATAGGTGGGTGTTGCTTTGGGTTTGAAACACTGTGAGGCTGGATTTGTCATAGGGATGTGCTATCTGCTTTCCTCAGCTAACTTCTTACCTAACTATAGACAGTCATATATTGAGTTATGTAGGGCATTTTTTTCAGCCTGAGCTGTGTTATCTAAGACATCAGCTGTCACTTTCCCGGATATTTAATGTTTTAAAAGGCTACATGTATAGGCTAAATGTAGGTATGTTCACAAGGCTTTATGTATGACATATGTCTCGTACACTACAAGCTATCATCGCCATAAACTATACAGTTACAAGGTGTGCAACGAGCATCCTACAAAGGCAAATAGGATGTTATATATAGCATTTATGTTTTACATTACCCTAAGCAGAGTTTTCTTTCATTCTGCTGAAAAGAAACAAGAGCAACGTGAAGCTCACAGCGATTAAATTATTGTCGGTCTCTCATAAATAGAAAGAGTTTAGGGATTAGACTAGTACCTGGCTGAAAGGTGAATATGACATATGTTTCTACCTAGTTTTGAATGTATAGTTTAGAACTGCACAAAAGAGTAAACAAAATTAATGACTTATTATAGCATAATATTTTTAAAAAAGAAAAAAAGTCTTTTACAGTGCCTGCCAACAGATTAGTGCTTCAACATTTTGTATTGTTAGCATTTTAAATCTCCTTTCATCATGCATCAGTTTGCACCTGGGTCATAATCCTGCACATCTTTGGACTACTCGGTCCCTATTTTTAACTGATCTATTTCTTTACAGCTGCAGTACTCTGTGAGAGATATCCCTTCTAAACTTAGTGCCATTTATGGTAATATACACATTAGCCAAAGAATTAACGATTATGCCTTATTCATGGAGTTAATTGTAACAGTATAACTAAGCCTACCTGTTTTTCTGACTGGATTTAATAAAGAAGACACACACATACACACTTCTCTCTGGAGTGTTTAGTCTCTTCTAAACATAAGAGAGCTCATTGATCAGGGAGGGGGAAGTACTAAATCAACATGTAAGATGAAATGTCTTTGTATTCCTCCTTCATCACTTACTCCCTCGTATTACATAAGTACATAAATAAATGATAACCCCCCCTCGGGTTTCTCCCTGAGCTTTTCTCTCTTATCATTTGTATATTCTGGCATTATCATAAAGTGATAAATGACTACCGCAGCATTGAATTTATATTGTCATTTTAGTTGCTTGAAAGTGAGCTCCCATATAATACCTTCATAAAGACTATCAGTGTTAGAAATACAAACACTGTTGAGCTGCTCAGGGGAAAGCTGAAGTCCCCTGATCCTGGTTTAAATTATATCTAGCATTTTAAAGAAGATGAGATCACACGTAAAAGCGAGGGGGAGGAAGACCAATGAAACCTGCAGAAACATACCCTGTTGGCAAACCCCTGGCTTGCGCTGCAGAGACAGCTGCTCTCCAGCCCTCCTGGCAGAATTGTCCTGGGAAGTGCTTCAGTACAGATGGGAAGGAGGGAGCAAAAAAAAAAAAAGAAAAAAAACAGTAAAAATCAGCACTGACAACACACAAGAAGACTGTATTCATGTTAAAATTGAGATGAATAAATGCAATAAACTCTGCGTTAGGCAAGGGCCTGCATTTTTATTAAAGATAAATGACACAAATGGTAGAAAAATATTCTCTAGTTTCCTACGTTTTCATGATAATTTTCAAATTTAACTTCACATGTGTTTTCTTAGGAATAATGCAACTCTCCTGCCCCATATTTAATCTGGAAAAAAATTTTAAGTAGTATCAAAGTAAATGTTAAAGCATAAATGTTTGCCCTGCATATACAAAGCATAAATGTGTTTCATTAAAATACATAATCTTATTGTTATTCTTGTGGGACAGTTGATATCTATTCGATATACTTATGCTACATATAGAGGGAGATATGTTTTCTGTGCTTCTTTCTGGATAAGATCAGGTAGTCTTCCCTATCTTCATTCTCATCTCTAAACCTCAGCTTCCCCATATAATAAAGTTGTAACACAGTAGTTTCCTTGTGTTTGGCAGCAGCAGCTTGAGGGATAGTTGCACAATAAACCAGCTACCATGATTTACGTGGGCCTGCAATTAGACTTCAATAGAGAGGACACTGCTAGCTTGGGTAAGAATCAATCTTAACAGTGTAGAAAAAAAACCCCCTACATTTCATGTTCAGTTTCACCAAGTTCTTCTGCTCTGTGGACAGCCTTTCTTAACACTACCTCACAAAAAGCTGGGTTAACTATCCTTGCACTGTACTGTATTGCCTTACACATTCAAAGCTTTTCTAGATCAAAATTTTATTTATTATTTTGCCCCTAGTGCAGGGTACCTAAAGAGCAAATGTAAAAAACAAGAAGCAAGCATATTTCCCTTACCTAATCCTTAGTCTTTCACTGAAGATTTTCTTCAGTTCTTTCAACTCATTTATCACAGTCAGTGCACTGGAGCAAGTCCTGCTGAAACTTGCTTCCATGGCTAAGCTGATTTTTCTACAGGGGTAGCAGCTGATGCATTTTTGAAGGTCCAGACACATTTCTCCCTTTATTTTTTTGGGCAGTGAGGAATGTCCTTTCCTGCCTCTGTGAATGCTTTGCCATGTATCCCGTAACACTTTCTGACAATGTGACATGGATGACACAGGGCAGATAAATCTGTCCAAGGTCCTTCCCAGGGGGGTCTGACATCAAGTGCAGGAAGGCCCTGTGGGGTGTGTAGGTTGCTGTGTTACAGCCACCCTAGGGTCAGTCACGTGGATGCATGGAGCACACAGTAAGGAGCATTTGGTACCCTTCACTGTCCTCTGGCCCATGTTTCAGTGACCAGCACAAAAATAGAGCCTGTCCCTTTGTGTCAGTATGTATCCCTGTGAAACTTGCTAACGTCTTCTTCGTCTGCCTGGTTTGACACACTTTAATCTTTATCAGGATCTTGGTTACTTGATAACTATGTATAATTTCACACAAGTGTATTTCATATACAACCACATCTCCACAAGCACACAGCAAGTCACAGCTGGTTGGTGGGGCTTAGCTGAAGTTTCCTCTGTACCCCTTTCAAAGATGTACAAGGATGGCTCACAAGAGGACAGAAAAACAGCAAAAAGAAAAGCAGGAGGCAATCACCTGGTCAATTCACAGCCCACAAGACGTCCCCTTTCAGAGAAAAAGACTGAAGAAAACTTTGCAAAGGAAGCTCACAGAATTTCATGTCCCCTTTGGTTCATTCCTTGTGAATATCTATGCAGGAGATAACATTTGGAACTTAAAAACTCAGTAAATGGGAAGAACTTAAGTGATTGCTTTTCTCTTTGAGCTAATGTCAGGCTGTTCTTATTAACAATGTTAAACGGGTTCCGTGATATGAATGTACAAACTGTAATCAAGTGCATTGATCTCTGCAGCTACCCAGAGGTAAAACAAGTGGAAAACAACTCTTTATTCAAAGTAGAATTTAGAAAATAATATGTCTCAAAAGATCACAGTTGATCTTAGGACCCAGAGAGTGTCTGGTAACAGATATATTTTTTCTTATTCCTATCCGTGTCTGGAATGGTCCAAAATAAGGACACTTTGTGCTACCTCAGTAATTCCTGAATATCAAAAAAGAGGATAAATGTAAAATTAAAAATTATTTAAGCTTTTTTGAATTTTAAAAAAGTTGAACAGGGTCCTGGAATAACTGCTCCGTAAACATATGAATGGGAAATCTTACTGTTTTTCAGTGAAAGCTGTTTCTGGTAAACAGACACAGTTACTTGGACTCTGTGCTTGCCTTTCCTGTTCTGTTTTCCTACCCTATGAAAAATATTATTAAAGTCAATCAAGTCTTAACAGTTTGGTGTTCTGTCTTTGTTAAGAAAACATCTCAAAAATGGTTGCAAACTATGATATTTAGAGTTTTCAAGTAATTAAGAATATTTTATTTCCTACATTTGAAACATCTTGGCTAGACCTCATCTGTTTCAATTTTTTTTTTATTTTTGAGGTTTTGGATGTTTTGTACCCTGACATACTTTTTTCTAAATGTTCTGGTTTATTCTCAAGATTGATGCTTCCAGCTGAACTTTGACAGGTCAGTAATCTTTATTTTGGTGCAGCAGCAGAAGTTGTTTAGAAAAATACTTTCCTAGTTTGTCACTCTAATAGGCATTCCTGTTTCTTCCTCTATATCCATTCCTTCTTTTTAGTATTTTCTATTATAATAATTCTGTTATCACCCCTATGTGTGAAGCAGGACTATGATGCATATCTCTAAGGTTAGATGAATAATAATACTTTAATAGAGAAACAAACCCCTCATAATCATCTACAGCTTTATAGCTCTGCTTCTCACTGTCTGAGGAACATTCATGTTGTCAATGATTTCAGGGTTCATAGCCCTGGCCTGCTGGTCCTGAGCAGTCTATCCACACCAGGATTTATAACCGTCTTTGTAATCGCCCTTAAAAAAATGTCAGCTAAATGTAACTGACTCACTTCATTTCTGCATTCGGAAAGCTGCAAAATTCAGTTATATATACAAGTTTCCACAATGGAAGGAGCATGTTTACATCCATTTCATTCCAGCCAGTCTCTAACCCACAGGTATTCTGCTACAAACACTTCTGTTGACGAAACAGGATATCATGTAAGCATGGTAGAAAGATATCTCTTTCAATAATGCCTCTGTGGCACACTTTTTAGAAACAATTTCTCCTGGGGAACATGTATATTACCTAGATACTAATAAAATCACCAATTTGATGAACAAAAAAACCAAACAAAAAACCCTCCAACAAAACAAAACAAAAAATCCGGCTCTGAAGGGACTCAGAATTTGAAGATGGTCAGTGACTCTCTGTCCAAGGGGTATCCAGTGAGCATTTTCCAGGGCACTTTAAAATGCAACCCTGTAGCTTTTAACAGCAGGTCCCTTCACTGCGAATGTGATAGTGAGGCACAAAGCCTAAAAAGTAGAATGTTGTTTTGGAGAGCCAAAACACTGTGTTCAATTGTCTGCTTACTAAAAGTATGCCTTGGTTTTTCTCCCTTTTTATTTATGGCTCAATTAATTTTTGGATGATAAAACTGTTTGAACTTGTGAGACTTAACATCACTAGTTTTCCACAGCATCTGTGGAAATATGTGTTGCAAAGAACGCATATGTAGGTTTGCTTGGATGAATACAGGCCTAATTACTCAAAAACAGACGGTGAAGGTATTGTATCTCTCAATCTTCAATATCAGCGCAGACATGCATTATTAGATTTGGTAAGGCAGTTTTGAAAAAAATTACCACACCGTACTAGCAGTTTCTCTCCTGTCTGGCAATTGTTTTGAGCATGATTTTTAAAGGCTAGCTAAATGAAAATACATTTCTATGTATTCACTCAATAGATAGAAAGTTAAAAGGCACTGGGAGATGAAAAATTCAGTTTTATCTCAACAGATTGTTATTAACTATGCACTGGAGTTCAGTTTTACTGATTATCAATTGCAGTTCAATGACATATTTGATAATTAGTAATAATTTTAATGCCTAGCAAGCTAATCCTTTCTTTTGAGTCAGTATAATTGACCATAATAGAAATGCTGTAAACACAGGCACCCTTAGAACACGGCCATATTAACATTCAGAGCTTCACATCGAAGTGCACCTCAGAGGATGGGAAGAATGTAACAGCATCTAAATGCCCTGGAAAACAGAGGTTTGTGGCTCAAATTGAGCATTCTGAATAATGTGTCTAAATATGTTACTCATGAGCTCTTGTGCAGTGGCTGTGTCAGACCAAGGCATTGCAGTGGTGCCCTTCTTCTTGTGCGCCGCTTCGCTGGGGCTGCCTCCTGCTGCCCTCAGCCCTGCACATCCACAGCCATTCCCCTTCACCGTCCGCCAGGACAAGAATGGACCCGGCAAACTTGCTGACTATTTGGCACCTCCTTTTGGATAGCTCCGAGTGTGAGAATCCCTTTGCTCTTACTTGCAAAGGGCCCAACTTTGTCCTTGTGCCTTAATTTGAAGTAAGGCAGGAGAGGTGAAGCGCCGTGCAAAAAGCTCTCCAAAAGCTAGGAAAAGAGGCTTGCATTTTAGCTCTTAGTCCAGATGTGTTTTTACAGGTTTTTTTACTCTGTATTAGGAAGACTCGTGAGATTGGCTCTGAAATCATATGCACAGGTTATATGAAGCTACTGGGGATAAAAGAATGCTGAAAAATAATTCATATTCAATATTATAGAATGCAGATAGGCAAACAAATACTATCTGGTTCTTAAGGGATACTGCTGCCTCACACCAAAACAATTTAATACAAAATGTCATGCATACTGATAGAAATAGCATGACTGTTGTTCAACAAATAACAGGAGGAATTTAATTTATATATGTCTCATAACTCTGCATTCAAACTGTGATTTTTTTCCTCTAAGATCTCAGGCAGGTAAGTTCATATACATCATAGGTGCTCAGTATCATTGCACAGAAGGGATGGTTGCCTCTAAGCCTGGATTCTGCCTTGTGCAGAAGAGTAACAGGAATCTGACATCTCTTTGTTTGTTTCCCTTTTAGTCTTGAAAACTAAACCAGAACATCATTAGGTGTTATGACTCTGAGCCCAAAGGACATAAATCAGAAACCTTCCCAGAAAGCTCGTTTTGCACAAACCACACATTTACCCATCTCTTGAACTTCTTCATGCTGCCTGCTGCTTTCAACACAAACATTTTCAGGACCTATCTCTTTGAGCTTTGCAAGCCCAGACAGTCTCGATTTCCATATGGCCATGACGTTGGACTAAAACTCCTCAACAGAACAGATAAAAATCTTTAAGAGATTCTAATATTAGACACATGCTCAGTGCACGCATAACAGAAAGAAAAGACTGACTCCCTTACAAATGTAACCAGATGAGGAGGTAATAGTTTATGCTTTACTCTTATAACCTCGTAGTTATAACCACTTCTCAGAAACCTGGATACTGAGGTTTAATATTCTGATCAGTTGAACAAGGTTCAAGAACATAGCCCCCATTTATGAGCAGGCTGCCTAGTAGACGGTGTGGGAACAAGTCTGAACGTGAGCTCGTGGGGAAAGGTTGGGCGAAGAAGAAGTAAAAACTGAAATGGATGAGAAAAGCGCTCTTTGCTTCTCCAGCAGAAATAATGCAAAATTCAAATTGTGCAAGAGACTTAATGGAAGAAAGAGTCTGATGGGATAAGCTAAAAATGATGATGCTCAGCTGACAGCAGGGGATTTAGGTTCTAACATCTGCTCCCAAGATTCATTCTATTCCCTTTAATCTGGTGTATCACTTGAAAAAGACTGTCAGTTCTAGGAGCAGGAGTTGGCACATAGGACTTCCCTGCTTTCTGGCAGTTCTTCGTACTTTATGACATTTTACTGTTTTTGATGTGACATATTACAAAACATGTTCCTGTACAGTCAGCTTCATTCCCAAAACATCCTTCTTGATATGAAATAAGGAAAAACCATGCTTTTTATCTTTCGTTTTTGTCACTTTTGACCAGACGTTTTCCTTGATATTTCTCAAATGTTATTGCATTGTTCACTGATGATTTCTGTCAGTGAGTCCTTGAGTTCTTGAACACATGGAGTTCTGGGGAAAAGGAAGCGGTGTGTGCTGCTTGACCTGCACGCTCTTATTTTCTTCAAAAAGCTTTGAGATCATTTTATCTGCAGGTGTTTTCCTTTGGGAAATAAGAAGCTAATTCCTCCCAATAGGTGGTGTGTTTCTGGACTGAACAGAGACCATCAGTTTTATGAAACTAATTTTCTAAAAAAACGTGGAAAAAAAATCAATTTGCATCAATCAAACTGAATCAATTTACACAAAGACATCATACAGGGAATTATAGCACCGCATATGGCCTGTCTTCACTTCTTTCAAAATAAGACAAATAAACTTTTGTATATTTTTAAAACATACCTGTAAATGCAAAAAATTCAGCTCTGGGGACTTGATATTTATTGCCAGTTTTGCAACAACATATGTTGAGTCCTTGCTTCTTTGTGATTTGAAATTAACACCGATGTATTAAGTTGGTTTAATGGTAGCATATACTAATGAGAAAACAGTTTGCAATCTGCTTTCTGTTTGGTTACGAGGGCCAGGTTTTCAGAAATGGCCACTAATGCTGTAATCATATTTGTACATACATTTATTTCATATATAAAATTCACAGCTGTGTTTCCAAACAACCATTTAGAAATGCACATTACTATGGATGTTTTTACATACTAAAGTGTATTTTGAGAATGAGGAATGGCATGGAGAGGGAGAATAAGTCTTTCTTGATCACTGTCACTGTTAATACAGGAATGAGTGGGCATTCGTTGAAGGAAAAAGGGAAGAAAGATTCATCACACTTTAAAAAACACCAACCAACCACCAACAAAAACAGCAAATTAGTAGATCTTCATGCAGTGCATTAACAGGCTGCAGATGTCCTGGCTATACTGCCGTGGATGCTAAGAATTTACACAGGCTCATAAAAAGTAATTAATGGGAAAACAGTCTCTAAAAATGATTTGCATTGAGTATGAGAATATTACAAAGTCCTGTGGGCAGGATACTGAATGGAAAGATCTTTGCTCTGACTTGGTTTGACTGTTCTCATGTTCTTTTTTGGGCACAGATGTCTGGATACTTGCAAATTATGCTCAAATGTTGTGACTAAAAGTTGGGTGGAACGTCTGTAGAAGAGAAAGAAATTAAACACTCAAGGGCTTGAAATCTAAGTCCTAAAACTACTTTGGAACATAATTTCCTTCTCAGCCCTACTGTCTCCTATAAATAGGGCATGAAATCCTGCTACTTATAATCTTTTTTTTCCCTCTTGCAATTCCCTCTTTTTATTTGTCTTTACTTTCCCACAGTTTCTTTGCAGTAATTTCTCAGATTGCAGTGCAATCACCAAGCTATGTCCTTCAGAGTGCTGGTGGTGAAGTCCCTCAGACAGGAGGATGTACAGAGAAGGTTCTGTACATCTTATGTATCACAGATGCACAAGGAGGCATCATGGGTAGACTACAGAAAAATCCGTCCCTTCAGCAAAAGTTCAAAAAGGACTGATAAAGTGAAATTCTGTTCGACTGGATAATTTATTATGGAGCTTTGTGCCACTCCCTAAGAGTGCTTTTAAAAAAGAGTATTTATTTCCACTTAAGTTTTAGAATACTCAACTTTCATGTGAAGCATTGGCAATCTTTTACAAGGAAATCCCCTGAAAATTGTCTTTCTTATCCCTGTTGCATTCTTACTTCCATGAAAAATGAACACAGTTTTTGCTCTTGCCTGGATTTATTTTCATTGCAAGCATTTTTAACTCACAATTGCAATTAACCCCAATGTGATTAATACCAAAGCAGAACTGCATCAGTACTAAAGGGGAGGGATGTAAAACCTGGGTGGCTGGCATGAAGCCATTTTCCTGTCCTGTGCCTCAAAAATATTACAAGAAGAAAAGCGATGTGAATGGATGACTACTAGCTGCCTGACAAGTAGCCAAGTGGTGAATATGGATGATGTACAGTTTACATCATAGGTTTTCAGGGCGCTGTTGGTTTTCAGCTCTGCTGGTAGGAAAGGATGGAAAGTACAAGGAGGAAAAATCTCCACTTCTGGAGCTCTCAAACATTCTTTGAGGATGGGATAGGGGGGAAGAGGAGCAGGCTTGTGCTAAGCCTGAGAGCTGAAAAAGAGAAAATCTGAGCGTTTATTACTCTAGAACCTTATTCAGTATAGTAATCTGAACATCTCAACCAAATGCATCCTTTAATTGGTCTGAGACAAACAGAAATGCAACGTAGAAACCTTAAGACTTAGGCAACAGATGGACATGAGAAGTACAAGAACACAAAGCCCCAGTGCTTCGCAATCATGTTCTTTTATTTTCCACGTGATGCTGCAGAGCTGTTTGGTCGGTTTCAGTGTTGGCTCTGAATTTTCTCAGCGGGCTGCAGCTGGCTCCATAACTGTGGTCACTTGGTGTCTGCACAGAGGCAATAAGGGCAGAGTAAACCAATACTTCTAAAAATCTGGTCTTGAGGTAAAAGATCTTTTGTTTCAACTTTCAGCATGGGAATGATGAAAGAGATTTGAGCTTATGTGTTTATCTTCTATAATAGTTTCTTTTCTGACAGAGCTTCTGGAAATCAAAGGTAGATAGATGGTTGTCAGCATTCCTGCTTCAGTTCCAACACACTGAGTCATATATCATAGCTTGAAAGCTATTATCAAGTAGCTTGATAAAGTCAATTTGGTGACAATTTCTCAAAGGATGGAAGAAAGGTCTCACTTTGTGTCTGGGTGCATGTGTGTATGCTTCTCACTTAAAATGTGAGAGGCAGAAGAGGTGATTGAGAGCAAAATGCATTTTACAGAGGTTGTGGGGCTTTGGGAAATTTGTTCATGAGGAAAATGTTTTTGATATATGCAGGTTCTGAAAGAAAGGTACATGATACACGTGTGGAAAATACAACAGAGATAGCCAATTTTTGTTCATTTCCTGGAGAGTTCATTTGTCAAGCAGATTTGTTCAACAAAAATTATTTGTTAATTTAGATTGAAATTGGCACATAGATAAATAAATGTGCTGGTTTTGGCTGGGGTAGAGTTAATTTTCTTCACAGTGGCTGGTATAGAGCTGTGCTGTGGATTTGTGCTGAACACAGGGTTGCTAATACAGAGATGTTTTTGTTATTGCTGAGCAGGGCTTGCACAGAGCCAAGGCCTTTTCTGCTTTTGATACTGCCACACTGGCAAGGACATTGGGGGTGCATGGGAGGCTGGGAGGAGACACAGCCAGGACAGGTGACCCAAACTGACCAAAGGGATATTCCAGCCCCTATGACATCATGCTCAGTATAGAAAGTGGGGGAAGAAGGAGGAGCAAGGGGGGAAAGGGAATTGGAATGATAGTGTTTGTCTTACCAAGTCATCATTACAAATGATGGGGCCTCGCTCTCCTGGGGATGGCTGAACGCCTGCCTGCCCATGGGAAGCTGAGAATTAATTCCTTGTTTTGCTTCACTTCTGTGCATGGCTTTTCCCTATTAAACCACTTCTGTATCAACTCATGAGTTTTCCAGCTTTTACCCTTCCAATTCTCTCCCTGATTCTGCCAGCGGAGGAGTGAGTGAGGGTCTGCATGGGCTTGGTTGATGGCTGGGGTTAAATCAAGGCAATAAATAAGCTCTGTGTGAGACAGAAACCAGAAAAAACCCTGAACATTTGTCTTTCCTTTGTAAGGGCAATGTCTATAATTTTCATAAAATACCAAAAGCAAATATGAATGCTGACAGAAATATTTTCAGCTTAAAGACAGTTCTTTCAAATGTGCTTTGATTTTTAAAACTGTTTTAGAGGAAAAAACCTCAAACAATAAAATTTAAATCTCATCTACAAAGATTTTGGGAGTTACATGACAGATACAGGATATCTCATAATAAAAGTTTCTGATATGATCCCAGTATGAGACTAAGAATAATTTTATGCCTATTTCAAAATTTACAGAAAAATGACATTGTCAATATTACCTTAAAGCAGTGCATAATAAAACAATACTTTTTAAGCAGATCATGATTTGTTAAAAGTTGCAAGTATGTCATCATAATTTGGAAATCTTTGGTTTACATAAACCATTGCTCACAGTCTTAGATCAATTCTTGATCTCCATGTAGAAAGACAGAGAAACAAAGTGGGAACCTAGCAAGAGAATATGATATATCAATTTAGTTTAGGCATTTTTCTTTCTCTGAATAGAAAACCCTTTAAAGTAAATTTTATTCAAAGTGTTTGAATACAATGCAAATAATGAAATTTTATATATTTCTCTATTTATCAGAACATTTCAGTTTTCAAAGTTCTTTAACAATTATTCTGCTAACTACCCATTGATAAACTTCATCAGTTCTGTAAAGTTTATTTAATTCAATTTTGCTTGTGGTGATGATAAATAAAAAACCCCAAACAAATAAACAAACATGAAAGTTAAGCATCATAAATATGTTTTTCCTTTAGTATTGTTTTGCTCTCTTTACTTATTGGATAGCTGACTGGATTTATTTTTCTCAATGGAACATATTTTTCAAAACAGTTCTGAGTTAGAGAGCACTTTCTGGAGATTACAGTATGATTTTTACAAGCAGACAGAAAAAGTCTTAACAAAATGTATCTGGGCATCAAAATGATCAGAGACGATGAAAGAAAATTACACTGTTGTCAAAACACTATTCAGTATTTGACAGCATTCATTTAAATGGTAGAATAGAACAGCTTGTTTGACCAAAAGCTACAGAAACTTTTTAGCTATTTGACACATTATTTTTTGCTACAAACCAGCTTTGAGTGAGCTGCCAATCATTTGTACCTTGTAAGAAAAAAGAAAATATCCCAGACAACAGTGAAAGTCAATGCTTCAAGTCTTTCAAACCAAACTCTTCAGAACACATTTATTTAGGAAACCTAGTAGAGAGTTTTTTATGTGCATTATTTGAGTAAAAGAATTCTTAGCTTGCAAGTTGTGCTGGGTTTGGCTGTGATAGTGTTCATTCTTTCCTGTAGTAACTAGTATGGGACCATGTTTTAGATTTGTGCTGAAAACAGGTTTGATAGCACGGGGATGTTTTTGCTGACAATGGGCAGACCTTACACAGTGTCAAGGCCTTTTCTGTGTCTCACCCCAGCCCACCAGTGAGGAAGCAGTGGGTGCACAAGGACTTGGGAGGGAATACAGCTGGGACAGCTGACCTCAGCTGACCCAAGGGACATTCCATACCATATGGAATCACGCTCAGCATGTAGAGCTGTGGGAATGAGAAGGAAGGGGAGATGTTTGGAATGATGGTGTTTGTCTTCCCAAGTCGCCATTACACAGGATGGAGCCTGGCTTTCCTGGAGATGGTTGCAGAGCCGCCTAATGATGGGAAGTGATGATTTGCTTGGCTTGTTTTGCTTTGCCTGTGTGTGCAGCTTTTGCTTTCCCTATTAAACTGTCTTTATCTCAATGCATGAGTTTTCTCACTTTTACTATTGTGACTCTCTCCTCCATCCTGACATGGGGCAGCGAGTGAACGGCCACGTGGAGCTTAGTTGTCAGCTGGGGTTAAACCATGCCAGATGTTCTGTAACCTAAGCACTTAGTAGGAGATAGACTCTATGAGAAGGTCTACTTGATTTGACCTGTTAGGCTTCCCATGCTCTGCTGTGGAAAAGTAGGAGGATTATTCAGTTCGTAAATTCAGCCAGGGGAGAGTATCCTTAGCACAGATACCACATAATGGTACTGCAAACTTCTCTAGGGATCTAGGGAGTTTCCTCCACATCTTGATTTAGCAAAGTTTACTGCTACCATTCCTCAGCTAGGTCAGTTACATAACAGTTAGGGAAATTCTAAAGAAATGCAGAAAGTACTTAACAAGTTTCTCCCTTTATTATCTTTTTCTCTTCACACCTTGGTTATTCAGCACTAACTATGCATAGTACAGTAATGTGGATGTGTGTCTGTTTAAGTAAATTTCCTTTGTTGCAAAAAGATGTCATGATAGTGCTTTCAGAGGACAAGGCAGCAGCAGATGAGAGGAACATAAGGTAATAATTAGAAAATTACAGGTAGCAGTGGTGATAAACAGTGGGCACAGCTGTCTAGTTACTGTCAAGCTTTTTGTGAGCAGCAAGACAAAGGTATGTTTTAACAAATTACTTGGTTATGAATAATTTAAATCAATGGAATGGAGGAAATGTCTCATGGAGGGAGAACCACTTTTGAAGGAAAGAAGAAAGAGCATATATTTGTGCAAAACAGTCACTCAAGACAGTCATAAATTAACAAGCCCACGAGTTCAATGATAAAGAAGTCTAGAGCAAGTCTTTGTTATTGAAGTTGTTTTGCTGAGAAAATAAGGAAGAAAGTGGTCTTCACCAGTCTGCTCACAGTCAGGATGCTCAGAGGTGCATTTTTTTATGAGTACGTGAAGAATGTGTGGAGAAAGACATACAGTAGTACTCTCAAAGATGCTGGCAACAATTTGAGCAGTAGGTTAACACAGTAACCCAAACAGTATGTAAGATGATCAGCTCTTCCTCTCCCCTCCCACCTCCTATTTCTTGCTTGTTTAAAAAAAAAAACAAACAACAAAAAACCACCTCCCACAAACAATAAATGTTTGACAAGCAAATCATCAAGGGATGTATCTATTGTTTTTCTGAAGAGCATCAAGATGAGTGGCTAACATGTCCATGTGGCTCCAAAGCCTATGCTTCTACCCATCCATACCCGTGGTTTCTGAGGACAACAGACTGCGGGCACTCCGTCAGGCTGTCCACAGACAGCGTGGGGTCTTCATACAACGCCCCTGGCAGAGCTGCATGGGGGCAGATCCAGCTGAACTTCCTCTCCCGGGCATTTCTGGAACTACAGTGTGTTGTCTGCTGGGAAAGAGGAAGGACTTTGGCAAAAGTCCCAGAATGTTGCATGGGGAAACGAAACTGGACAAACGCTTATAACATCTAAAATATGCCAAGTGGCAGTACTTTGGGTAAATAAATGTGTTCACAGAAACAAAGACAGAATTTCCATTCCACTGGATATTTTAACTCTTAAAATTTGGCTTTTAGCTAAAATTTCAAGAAAATGTCCACATTTTCCATTGAATAGGAATTCAAAAATACTGAACCCATTAATTTTGTATAATTTTGTGTCACTTTGATAAAATGAATCATAATAAAATATATTACATTAATTATAATAATGAACTATTATATCATAAAAGTAATATGAAGCATTTAGCTGGTAAAACAGGAACAACACTTTTTAATTGAAGGCAAAATGAAAGACCAGATACTTTCAAATAAATTGTTTTTTAAAAACGGTATTGACACCGAAATCAACTTTAAACAATAGAACATTTTTGCTTTAGTTAAACTAGTTTTCCCATTAGGAAATTTTGTCTAAAATTTTTTAAAAATTTACACATATATTTATTATTTTTTGCATGCAAAGAATAAATTTCAACTGTTGGAGAATTTTCAATGAGATAATTGAAATAAAATCGAAAATATTATTTTTTTGTATTCATGTGTCCTGAAACTCTCAATATTTATGCATGTGCACTATTAGTGGCCGAGGAAAATGGGTTTTGAACAACTATTCTATAGCAGGAAGGTTTATATTAGCCTAAATACTAAAAATTTTAGAATAAATGAATATGAGATTTAATACTTTTGCACATATAATCAGTATCAACTCTTCTTTTGCATATGTTGGTGCAACCCTTCTTTATAGAGCTTTGACTTGAAAAATAGATCACTTGAGTTTTGTTGCTCTAAGTAAGAGCGTTTTAATGAATATTAAGTTAGTAACTTCATTTAATTCTAACATTTTTTCACCCTCTTCATTTTGAACTTGCATGGAGAATACAAAGGTGTCATGATTTTATGTCAGGGGTTAAAGGAGAAGATTAATTTTGCAGGTATGCCCTTTATAAGTTTGCAATCAGGAGGTTTTTTTTAAATACTTAATATTTCAAAGTTCTCACTGCACACTCAGCTTAGGAAGATTTAACATTCTCAGAAACGACAAATTTTGTAAAGTGCTTCATTTTATGGCTTTCTATGACTTTAATGCAACTCCATCTTTACAGTACTACTTATAGCACCAGAAATAGTAAGTGAATGTTATGGTCATGATGGAGATGTCTTTTTCAGCAATGTGTAAGGGAAGATACAGTTTAATACTTTTAACAGAACATAGCTGGAATCATGAGAGTGTGTGCTATCTTCAGTTATGAAATTGTGAAATGGTGGTAATAAATTCAAATTCTAATCATATGATTTGTGCCACCTTTTTCATTGGCAAAATGGAAGTACAACTCTTAAAAGAACAGGGAGGAGACAGGGAAATCTCACACCAATTCAAATTGCTTTTGTGTGATTTCCATGGTTCTGTGTGCTATGTTCATTATTGCACATCACAAAAAATGCAGAAGACTAGAATGGCTGACACACATTATTGTCAAATAGGGGATGTGGGAAGTTTTAACTATTGCACAACAAAAGACTGTGACTTTTTTTGCAGTATCTTTTTTTTTTCCTCTTTCCTACTGTCCTCGTCATTAATTTTCTCTGAGAATTGTAATATTTCATGATTTGCAGGAGTCAGTCTCCACAGAAGCAACCACAATGGACACAAAATTAGATCCCCTGGAATGATAATTGCACATTTGTGATTGAAGCACATTTAGGTTGATGGTGTTCAGAGTTGTAGTCGACACACTGATGAGACGGTCATAATTTATTTCAACTGTGAACCCAGAAATATTTGCAAATGGACCTTCAAAACATGCAACAAAAGTAACAGATGAGATCTGAGTGAGATATTGTAAACAGAGGTGCACTTGGACAAGAGGCAATATTTTGGGAACAAATGCAATAAATTCTCTGTGCTTATTTCTAAACCTCGGAATTTCTTCCCTCCTCAAGCAGAGATTAGGGAAGGGAAGAGCAGATTACCTGCATTTTCCAAAAGCAACAGAGAGTTAATTCTTAGCATACTCCGTACAAATGATGAGAGAATACTTGATACAGGCTACAGAGGTACCTGACTGTACAGATTAGGTTTACACTCACTGACAGCACCCACCAACCCGCTACAAGTTCATGACTTGCCCTGAAAAAATGATGAAAGCAGCCTTATAGTGCAGATGCTTTTAGCAGGAGTGATGGGGCAAGCAGGGAACTCCACAAATATATCTGGTCTGAGAAAGGAAATGCAATAATCTGTTGGCTCCATAGGGCTGAAGAATTCATAGCAGAAAGGACAAAGGAAGCTGGAATTCTTGTTTTCAGACATTAAAACGTTTTAAAAAGACACTGAATATCGGGATGAAGGGCATCATCCCAAAATACTGCAACTCCAAGTGCTAGACTCTGGGACAAATTCACATACTTAGAAACACTCAAATTAGCTTAGTTCTATCTTCTTATATGGCTTCTGCTAAATCATCCTGCACATTGTTCCTTTTTCTGCAATTACAAATTGGTACCTTCCTCTTTGTACTTACAAATCTACTCACTTTTAAGCATATGGTTTGCCAAATAAGACTGGACTCAGTAAAAGCTCAAAGCCCAGCACAAAAATCTTTTTTCTATTGAAACAATACCTAGGTTACCAGCTGGATGTCATACAAGATGCAACATTACATTTTAAAACTACTTCTCTCTTCCAGTCAAATGTATATTTATCAACGCATATACATAATGAATGTATTTTTTTCTTTGTCAGTTTTTGAAGTGCCATTATTCCCTGCTGTCTAAGTCAGGCACACTCTGCCTTTGAGAGTGACAGCTCTTGACACTGTACATTAGTTTCATTATTGACATAATGCTGAAGTAGCTTCTGAATAGAAAACTGCCAGGATAGTTTTATTTTTTAATCTTCTGTGTTCTATTTTTCATATTTATGTATGAGAAAAAGGTAAAAGAAACAGAAGATACAGCCAGTTTAGCTAAGAAAATAAACACCTTTCATCACGTCAAGACATGTCAAAGCCACAGCAAGTGCAGGGACTAAAACTCCAAGTGAGGATGTAAGACCTTAGATGTACAGAGGCAAAAAACAATGTTCCCAAAAGAAAGCATTGTCTTAAAGCAACAATGGCAACAATACCAATTAAGCAGCAACTGAGTTCCTTTTGATGTGAGTTGAATGCCATACTACACATTGTGTGCTTGATCCCTTGAAGTGCTGAGCAGCCCCATCTCCTGTTGATTGGTGCTCAGTATCTTACACAATCTGGCACTTGGGGAAGGTTTTCAAAGGCATCGATACCAGCTTGGTGCCTAACCGCAACTGACTTCCAGAGAAAAGGATTTGGGCTTCTGACTGACAGTTTGTGCCTTTGAAAACCTCTCTTATGAGGTTAGCCAGCACTAAACACTAATATAGTTACAAAGGAAATTAATTCCTTTCCACTTCCTGTTAATTCTTAAACTCCTCTTCTGCTAAGAATAGCCCCTGCTGTAACCTAGAGGAATACACACTTTTTGGCAGTCAGCTTAGGCAAAATGCTTATTTTTCTTCTTGTTATTTACCATGCCATCTGGCATTATGTTTAAGATGGAAGTGAAATTAAAACCAACCTATTATTAAAAACGATCCCATCTTTGACCTTGAAATGCTCCACAGCTCCATGACCCCATTACTTGAAGTTTGTTGTTGAACATCTGACATTCTAGAAACCTGAGTGAAGAATATACATTTCAATTGAGTTTATACATCATTTATTTTCATTTAAAAAGAATGCGTCCTTTAATTAAATTGTGAAATTTGGAAAAAAAAGGGAATTTTAAATTTAGATTTCTTTATCAGTTCATGGTAATTTTTTTTTTCTTTTGAAAAGAGAAAACTTATCTTTACCTCTAGAGAGACATATGGTAGAATTAAGTTTTAATGTCCTTATAGTGTAATCACTGAAGAAAATAGAATTCAGATCTAGATAGCAGAGAACTGGAAGTACCTGTGTGCACTTTTTAAGCTAAGTAGGCATAACTGCTGTCTTTACATCCCATTTTTGAGATAATTACATCCAGAATACTCGATGAAAACCATGCATTGTGAAAGCCTGTATGAAGTGCTTTTTCCTTGAAAACAGGTGAATCAACTAACATAAGCTATGATCTCCTAGCCAGTATTTATTTTACAAAAGTTTTCTTTCTCCAAGCTTTTCCTCAAGGCCATGTCATAGCTTTTATTTTTTCCTTCTTCTTTTTTCCTTTGTTGTAAACACAGTTACGATTTCTTCAGAAACGAATTCTGGGAGAAAATAAGGATACTGTTTGCTGGCACATACCTCTGTTTTAGGGTTTAAAGTATCCCAGTCATAGAAACTGAGTTTATTGTTCTTTTAGCTGTGGCAACCACACACAGGATTGTAATTGTGGGGCATATTTTTCCTGAGTGAAAGGTGAGCATTGGGTCTCTCAGTTCTTACAGATCTAAATCAAGCACCTGATGTGGATAAAGAAGGTTGCTTGATGATCTGTAGTACAAACAATTTGTAGGCCAAGTGGAATACATTTCTCTATGAAATTGTTGTGAAAGCCAAGCCTAATCCTTAGAAAGAGGTCTGTTCTAATCCATTCTTTGTGAAATCAAACCTAATACAGGCCTAGTGTAAATCCAACATCATGAGACGGAGATGATGGTGGGGATTAATGCTGTGCAAATAACTGATTCTTCAATTTGGTGGAAAAGGGGAAAAAAACAAAAACAAAACACCAAAACCCCCTATTGGGTCTGTCCTGGGCAGAGTACTTCATGTTTTTCTCATGTCTTATTCAATTAACCTATGTGATATAATTAAAGCAACGAAGAATCCATCAATATAGAGACAATGTCCTTTCTATGCGCTTTGAAGGAAGGAAAGTCTTCACTTCTTCCAATACCAATATTATGGTTAGGCTAAAAGACAATTAAAACTCATTTGGAAATACAAAAATAGTCTTACAATAAGAACTTTGCCTGAAGAGACTGGACTTACTAACTTGAAAACCACTACCACTAAATCTGCATTTTCAATTTGTGTTCTGAAAATTCATGTTATAGAAAAAATTAGTAGCAGAGTTGTTGTTTTTTTCCTTTTTAATGTTATTCAGCGTATGCAATTTTCCAGTAAATTTCTGCAAAAGGAATACACAAACAGACCTTTGGGCCTGTACTGATTCACAAAAGATGAGTGCTTTGTCATGGAACAAATTACAGTAATTTGTAACTTAACAAAATACTTTGCAGTAATTATCAAGGGGAAATCCCTAGAAAGTTATCACAGGACAGAGTTTATTGGATGACTGCCTTTAGTAACTAATTCAGGGATCCTTGTATTGACAGGAGGAAAACTTTTTATAATGCATTATTGATAGATGTAAAAGCTGAGCTGTGTTGAATTTTATTTCTAACCATTTTCCCTATAAGTTAGTCTTAGTGGATTACAATTTACAGTTTGTTCCCCACAGGAACATCTATTTTTAATTAGCATGTGATTATAATTCAGTGCATATTATGATATTATTTATGGCATTTAAACAGAATGAGAAGAAAATGAATAGGCCACGATTATTTACTGGTGATGTTTGTTTATGGTCTTTGTTGAACTTATGAGGCAATGAAGCCTGAGAGAGTGCATTGGCTGGATGTAGTTGCAATTTTAGCAGCCTCAAGGAAGTGTATATTTGAAGAAAACACTTCAAACACTTGAGAATATCTTTTTCCTTACTTTTGTAACAGCAAGTTTTGCCTTTCAGATATGTTTTTAATAAAATTCCTATTTATAATTAGATTAAGGATTAATAGCCATTATAAACATCTTATAGACCTGAGTTGCTTTTGTTATTGACGGCTGCAAAAAATCTCAGACTATGAGTGTTGTACTGACTTCTTTATTTCTGCAGCATTCAGTTAATGATATATTAAAAGACTTTTCTGTCCTATTAACCCTTTACTGATTGTAGTCACATTTCTCAATTTTAATACAAAGTCTAACTAGCTTTGGGAGGGCAGATGTGTCTCTGTGTGTTATTTGGAGTGAGATCTGGTGGTTAAGGAAGATGCAAAACAGACATATTTTGATGGAAGATACTACTAATGAGAAATAAACAAATACATTAAAAACAAAGGGGAAAAAATTACTTTTGCTTTAATGCTGTTACTTAGAGGAAGAACTAACTGAACTTCCTTCCTACTGCTTACTCATATTTTTTAAAAAAAAAAAAACCCAAACAACTCAGACATTCATGTTATCTAATCTAACTTTTAATGTAATGTCATCCACATCTTCTTTCAGACAAAATGGAAAATGGCATTAGTGTTACTGTAGAAATCACAACAGAAATGTTCAATTCATGATCTGATAGGTACCATTTCTTGTTTTCAGTAAACTGTTGGAAAAAGATTCCCGTCTGAATAAGAGCCTTAAATATTACTGTTTTACTTTCCTACATAAATAAATGTCAAGAATGATGAACTTCTTCCATTTCAAGTAAAATTCAGACAGCAATTCAAAAATTAGATAAACTGGAGCATAAATATTTCAGATTTATACACATTTTCATTCCTGAAGATTGTTTTTAGAGAAATCTTAGTGACATTAATTAAAAGAATTTAATGTCTAAAAAGATGACTGCAATCCTCATCATTTTAACTGGAAACTCTTTTCTTCACCTGCCTTAAAAAATCTGTTATTTATAGAACTCTCCTCACACCTCTCTTAATTAATTAAGGTTCCACACATCAAAACAAAGTGCCTGTTAGCTTTTGCTTTTGGTTTCTTGAGTGGAATTGCAGAAATATAGAATGTCTTGAATTGGAAGGAACCCACAAAGATCATCAAGTCCAACTCCTGGCCCTGCATGGGACACCCCAAGAGTCAGACCATGTGCCTGAGAGTATTGCCAAACACTTCCTGAACTCTGTCAGGCTTGGTGCTGTGACCACTTCCCTGGGGAGCCTTTTCCAGTGCCCATCCCGTGGGGAAGAACTTTTTCCTAATATCCAACCTACCCCTTGCCTGGCACAGCTTTATGCTTTTCCTGCAGGTCCTGACACTGGTCACCCCAGAGAAGAGAACAGTGCCTGCCCTTGTAAGAGAGCTGCAGACTGTGATGAGGCTTCCCTTCAGTTTCCTCTTCTCTAGAGTTAAAGTGTGTTTATGTTTTTGTGACATGAGTTTTTCATCAAATTGTAAGTGACATTACTCAGTAACATATAGTACCAACAATTGCTCAAGAGAAATGTTGGGAAGTTTTGGTTTTGTGTGAGCTGTTGAGGAAATATGATTAAGGAACATTGGTTTATTTTGATACGCTATCAATGTAACGCTTGAGCAATAATACCATAGAGATAGAGGCATGGTAACATTTCAGGTAGTTCAGTGATTTCATAATTACTACTCATTATCATTGTCTCAGTTTTAAGTAATTTAATCTTCCTGGATAAACCTTCTAAACTTGACTTTTAAAAAATTTGTTTAGAACTTGTGTTTATTTTTAATGAAGATAAATACAAAAAAATACGTGTTTCATTTGTTAATGAAGACCAGCATCAGTGTGATTGAGAATACATAATTAAAACAGATTTAGACTTTAGTGATCAAAGTGATCAAAGCATAAGTATTCTTGATTAAAAATTTTGACCTCTTAAGAAGAGTCTATTTTCATTACTTCAGTACATTTTTAACTGTGATAGGAAGAAGTTCACAAGCATCACAGCTAGGAAGATTTCAGTTCACATATTTGCTTTGGTAACTTTCTTGGTACTGGAAATACTATTAAAAGTTCATACGGGAAGAAGCAGAACCCTTGAGAAACCCACAGCACTTAGCAGAATATAGGTTTCTATACTTAGAATCTCCTGCCTTAAGAATATTGAAAGCTGAATATTTCACTGTCTGTGCATCTTGAACCTGCCTGAGTTCGGTCCTTACATAGCAGGTATCTGACTGTAAATGGTTTAAAAAAATTAATACGTTCAAGTATTGTCCTTAATGATGTTTCCAGATATTTTGTCTAGCTTAAATGGGATTGATACCCTCAGCACTGCTTCTAAGTTAACATGGAGGTTACAAAGACCTTTGGCTAAGATATAGCTACTTCTGCATACAACATCTTGTCAGTAAATAAGAATGTAACAAGAATTGTTAAAAGTTTTGATAAAATTTGAACTGCTCTAATTTTTATTTTCCTTGGTACCCCAGTAAAATGTAAAATTCTGATTTATTTTTCTTTCTGTAGCATTTGCATGCCAAAGTTCCAGTATAGGATAAGTTTATCAGAATTATTATCACAAGCAGACTGCAGCAGCTTTTTGGAGTGTAGCTGCTGGGAGCAGCACAGAGATTCTTCAGCAGACTGTGTTTCTTTTGAGGAAGTTTCTAGACCACTACCCAATCCCCTAGATTAAGTTTTCCATTATGGCTGATTATACTTTTCAAAGACAAGCCTTGAAGTTGTCATAAATACACTCAACTCTATATAATAAGGTTGGTCTCACCTGCACTTTCTAGTCTTTATCCTTGGGCTAGGGAAGCTTCAACAGACCTACCTGCTCACCAATGCTTTTCAGGATAGAAGAGCTTTTGGCCTTTGAGAGGCTTTATAGTGGATATTGTCAAGGATTGTCACATTAGAGGAGGGTGATCCAAACTGCTCCCTTTCATCTGGAGCTGGCCTATGTTGTTGATCTACAGTTGTTGTGAAGACCTCTCAGAAAGTGTCATAGCATTTGACATATAAAACCAACAATTTTATTAAGAAAGTAATAGGTTATATACATCTTCTGATGAAAACTGTCTAAACATATCTGAACTTTACTTATTTTATATTACCTAAAGAAGAAACTGCTAGTGTTTGTTTAAATATAGGATAGTAGAATCACACTAAATACCTCTCAGTATTTCAGCCTGTCGTCTCATTATGGCTCCAAAACAGCATGAGTTTCTTGTAAATCCAGTATCCTACTGGCCACTCCTGTGTGGATGTCTCTGGTATCTTAAGTAGGTCTACACTGCTTGAACATAGGAAATGAAGGTGCAGCCTCATGTCTTGTTGTGTCCAGCTGGACATTTGTGAGACACTGAAATGTTAAAGGCTAACGACTCAAACAATCGGCCATTTGTAAAAGCAAGCAGGGATGAAGCAGGACCCTTGAGAAACCCACATTACTCAGCAGAGTATATTTATCTATACTTTGCTTTACTGTCTCTACACTTTTCTGTGGATCTTGCCTCAAGTCTCCTACTGACTGTTAAGACCCCAGCTAAATTTTAGGAAATTGCTTTCTCCCATCCATTGTTCAAGGCACTCTAAAGCAAGACTGTAACATATGCAGCATGTAAATATGTGGGTGTTACAGAAATTCGAAGGCATTGTTTTTAATTAAGAAATGAAATGCCAAGGAACTCAAAAGCTGCACTTTCAGTGGCTTTTTTTTAGTGTTCTACAACAAGGTCTTCATGAAAGTGTTTGGTAAGAGACTAAAAGGGCCTTCGGACACTAACAAGTCATGACAGCTAGCAGGATTCATAAGTAATTTATCAGTCACGGGTCATCTGGAGATGGTAAGTCAGGTCCTGAAGAGGACAGCTGCAAGTATATCTTTTATGGAGTGTAAAAAATCCTTGATGTAGTGGAAGTAGAAAACAGTCCTGGAAGCTCTGTGCAGAACACTTCAGGAGATGCAATGGACATACTTAAAAAGTTTATTCTAGTCTGAACGGTAAGTACCGGGGATATCTTTCCAGTGAGCAGAACCTTTTCAAATAGGAGCTTTTTCAGAGTAGCTGAAAGGAGAGTCGTTCACAGAAACAATCACAAGGTTCACAGAGTGCATCATACACATATTCTAAAACATAGCTAACCCCCATCCTATTTATTACAGTTAGAGAAAAAAGAAAACTCTAAAAGGGAGGTCTAGGAGAACCGGGAAGGATTATCAGGCTAAACAGAATGTCTTATTCATTTAAGCTTTGTAGATACTTTTGTCACTTCTTCCCTTTAATTTCTAAAAAAATATTAAAACAATGATGAGAGTACAGAGACTCAAAGAACAAAGAATGTTGACTCAGAATAAATATACAGAAGATTAGACACAATGATGAGGTTAACATGAAGAAAAGAACAAGTACAATGACAGTTAATTTTAGAAGATGTAAAAACAAATTAGCTGCCTTAATATGGCAGCCTTACCTAATAAAATATAAAATGTGGATATTATCACTGAGATGTGAAGAGAGAAAAGTAGGACTTCTTTTTTTTCTTTCCTTTTTTTTTTTTGTTGGTTTTTTGGGGTTTTTTTGTTTTAAAGAATTGAAAAGAGGAGTTGATGGGAAGTATTCCTCAGGTATTTCTCAGTCAGGGTTACTTTGTATTTTAAAAAAATATGAAAGGATGCACTTTGGAAAAGACTAAGATCCATCTGACATTGGCTCTTGAGTGAATACGACCCTATTTCAAAAGGTTCTGAAATTCCTAACTACTGTTGTTATATCTTATTTTCATAATAACATTAGGGAACAGAATGGCAATGACATTTTACAATTGTTTTCCTGAAAGAAACATAGATTTCCACTGGTTTTGGTCCCTAAAATTATCTGGAAGTCATAGTAAGGGAGTGAAGTAAGGGAGCATAGCAAGAGAACACTGAAGTGAAAAATACCCCAGCAAATAATTTGCTTAAAATATACATTTCTGTCACTTATTTCTCCAGTAATCTGGATGCATTCTGTTCCTAGTCATTTGTTACTCAGGAAAAGATTTGCAATATGTTACTCAGTATTTTCTCTCCTTTTGGCAAGGACTTCAAATGTATCTGGCTAGTTTAGGCATTAATGCTTATTTAGTAAACAAAAACCTTTCAGATGTAGAAATTGATATAGTTCAAAATTTTATTGAATATATTCTTTTGTATGGATGAAATAGCAAGTAGAGCTGAGAAATACAACCTGCAACTTCTGATAAATAATATACTGAAGACCTACCTCTGCATGCTTTCATGTGGAATAGGGATGGAGCCATGAGGCCAGGTATGAAATCACTGATTCATATAATAATTTAGGCAGGAGGGCACCTCTGGAAATCAGCCAGTCCAACGTCCTGCTCGGAGCAGGTCCAGTTAGGTCAGGTTGCTCAGGGCCTTGTTCAGTCAAGCTGTGAGTATCTTCAAAGACAGAAGCCACAATCTTACTGAGCAATGTGTCCTTGTGTTCGACCACCCTCAGGGTGACTTCTTTTCTTTTTCCTTTTATCTTATCATATTTCCCTGTTTATAGAGGTAGAGGCAAGATGTAATCTGAGTGTCTTTCTATTGCACCGACCCTTACATGACAAGAACCCACTGCAAGATCCTGGAATTTGGAAAAAAAAGCAATGAGTAAGAAAGCAAGTAATCATCTGCATCTACGAAAAGATGAAAAAATACTTCTTCTCAGATGACTTCTTTGATTCATCTTTATTTTGTGTTAATGAATTAGATTTTCATTATTCCATCCAACTTATTCGATAGTAATAATATGGAGCAAGTTTTTTATTAAAAAACAGGTTAAAAAATGTTTACTAATATAACATGACCATTCATTTTATATTGAAAAGGATTTTTTTATATATATATATATATGTATGTATCTATGTATGTATGTATGTATGATTAGACAGTGTTTCCTATCCTTTAAGGCACATTACAGTCTAAATTTCCTAGCGTTAAGAAGAATTTCTTACACTATAAGGTCAGGTCATTTGTGATTGCTCAGAAAATTGGATTATTATGTTTTTTGTACTTTATTTTTTTTCCTCTTTATTGTTATATGAAAGAAGAGGCCAGAATAGATGTGCTAGTTATCACATCTAATGTGGTTACCCTTACATTTCTGACTAAAGACAAAGATACAGTTTCAGCCTAACATTAACTGTGTCTGAGATTAAAAACCAGAAAAGACTAATAGTTTCAAAAAATAGTTCCTTACAAACCCTTAACCACATTGTTGAAGAGCCATTCAGGTTAGCACAGTCTAAGTTTTGACTCAGGGACAGATGAAAACACCATAATAGAATGGAAACGAAAATAGAACTGCAATAAGATAAATGTGTCTAGTGGGGGAGCAGGGTTGACTAATGCTACTAAATATTTATTTTTGCTATGCTTTAAACTAAAACTTGACTGAAAAAGTTGACCATGAAACATTTAGGATTATCAAAAAAAGTTCTTGACATTATTAAGAAGTGCTTGATGCTGATGAACTGGAATTTACCTTCTCTCTGTCTTTTTTTCCTGGGAGTTCTATTACAGTTTTTTGTTTTCCAAAGAAATTCGTGGCTGCCCTAAGACTTGGATTTGCATGAATCTTCATTGTGAAGGAGTACACCTTTCTAGGTCAGTCTTCACACATATTTCCCCCACTCATAGGATTTAGTTATTTGAATTCAAATTGCATGCTATTGTAACCATGGACCCTATTATTGGTACCATTTCCTCTCCAGCAACACAGTAATGTCTGAACATCAGAATAATGCTGGATATTGTGCTTACTGTAATAAGTTGACAATCAGTCATGAGACATCTGTATTCACCGTACATATACTCTGAGACCAATTTCATTACATCATGTTTCATGTGGGAAAAAAAGGGCAGCCAAAAGACCAAGACAGGGGGTCACTTTGTGACCCAGTCATGAATACAAAACATTTATACAACATCCTTCACAGAAAGTCATAGGATGATTTATGGCTCTAACTAAATTAAAAGCAACATCAATCAAAAGGATTTTAATTTTTAATTTTTAAACTGCAACGCATTCAGTTTCTGATTATTAAGAGGAAGTCAGTCTCCTGAATTTGATGCATAAAGGCAAAAAGCTTAATTTCATACAATATGTAAAGCTCATCAGTCATCACACCTCCATGCAAAGTACCTGCTACATACTATTTTTTAGAACCAAGTTGCAAAGGACATACTTTTGAGAACATCACATTTCAGTAAAACACATTCTTACCTTCTCTATGAAATCAGGTTGTCCTCCTTAATGTCTGTTGCTTCCTCCTACAGATTTTTTTTTCTGATCCCTCTTTCTATTAGAATTACTGTAAATGAGAGATGTGTTTACTAGTTTAACTCTATTTCAGGAAATTATAGAAAAGTTTCTGCTTTATTAGGTAAAGCAAAATTCAAAAGGCTTTGTGGAGACCAGCTCCCTGCGTTATGAAGCTGACATCAGCAAGAAGGGCAGGCAGCTCAAAGCCCATTGTGTTGTAAATGTGCATCACTCACATTTTCAGCTTCAGAAAAATAATTATAGATGAATTTAATTACTCAGGGTTTTTTTTTGTTGTTGTTTTTGTTTTTTGTTTTGTGTGTTGTTTTTGGTTTTTTTGCAGTAGATGTGGGAAAAGAAGGAGTCTTTTTTACAGGTTGCACATGTCCAAGTGTTGGCAGTTCATTGGGCAGCAGGGTCATCTCTGTGAGAACAGACCAGGAGCCACCCCATGTCCAATCTAGCCCAGTTCCAGGTGGCTCCAACACATTCACCATGGGGCTCACCATGGCCCCTCAGCTTACATGGTGATGCCTCTGGGAAAACCTGCTTAAGAAAGGGTAAAAACATTGCACATCAGCTGTGAATTACATGTATGAGAATAAGTGTGAGAGAAACAGCCCTGCAGACGCCAAGGTCAGTGGAGAAGGAAGGGGAGGTGGTGCTCCAAGCACCAGAGCAGAGATTCTCCTGCAGCCCCTGGAGATCACTATGATGACACAGGTTGTCCCCCTGCAGCCCATGGAGGACCACACTGGAACAGATATCCCACTGCAGCTCATGGAAGAACCCACAGCACAGCAAATGAACATCCCCTTATAGAAGCTGCAGCCCATGCAGAGCTCACTTGGGAGCAGGCTCCTGGCAGGAGATGTGATCACATAAGAGATGAGCGTGCAGAGGAGAAGGTTTTCTGATGGGACCTGTGTCCTGTGGAGGACTCACACTGGAGCAGACTGTTCGTGAAGGCATGTGCCTGGTAGAGAGGAGCTGTGCTGGAGCAGTTTGTCCAGGACTGCAGCCTGTGGGATGGAATCATGCTGGAGCAGGAAAAAAAAAAGCATGAGAAGGAAGGAGGAGCTGCTGTGGACTGACCACAGCCCTCATTCCCCCACAAACTGCTCTGCTTGGATGAGAGAAGAAGGTAAAGAAGTGGTGAATGAAGGAGTAAAGTTGAGCCTGGTATGAAGCAGGGTGTGGGAGGTTAGTTATGTCTCTATTTCTCACTGTCTTACTCTAGTTTTAATTGGCAATAAATTAAATCAATCTTCTTCAAGTTCAGTCTGTTTTGCCCTTGACAGTAATTGACATGGAATTTCCCTATCTCTATCTCAGCTTTTTGGTCTTATTTTTTCCCCCTACCCTCTTGTGGAGGTGGAATGAGAGAGCAGCTGGGTGGGCACCTGACAGCCAGCCAAGGCCAATGCACTACAGTCTTAGAACAATTTTAATAGTATATTTTTGCTATTGAAAAATGTTAATATTTCCTTTGCAGTTCATACATTAAGGTTTTTAAATGAGTTTTAAACAAGAATGTCATTATATATCTGAGATGAATTCCCAGCTGGTGTTTGTGTTCTCAGATTCATCAAAATCCATGGTACTGCAGCCGTTTCCATCAGTACAAAATTTGACTCCTGTATTTAAAATCATTTTTCTTTATATATACACGCTACTAACAAACAGAGCTCTTACATCTCTGAAACAGGGTGAGGACTTCAAGAAGAAATCTGGAAACCTACAATACAATCAGCTTCTATTGGAAACAAATGCCTTCTTCACACAGGGAAAGTCTTACAAGGCTAATTATAATTTATATCATTTTTCTAAATCATTAAATCCTAGAATCACCTGGGTTCAAAGGGACCTTAAAGGTCTTCTAGTTCCAACTCCCATGCCATGGACAGGGAGACCTTTCACTAGAGCAGTTATATTTCATATATTTTTACTTTTTTGAGCACAAACCATTGATCTTGGTTTGAAGTAGAAATTACCTACACTTATACTGCATATGCATAACTCACAAACTCACGGTCATTTCTAGCCTTTACCACAAATTGATCTGACACTGGATAATATGACAGACACACACAATAGCAACACTAGTACAGATTGATTTCTATTTAGCTGAAAATGGCAATTTTAAATTAGCATAAATACATTCCTGATTACAATTCCCTACGCACGTATGACATTGTGCATAGATTTTCAGAGCAAGGAGAAAGATTTTTTTTTTTTACAAAGGAAACAATAATAGCTGATACAGAGATTTGGAATGCATTTTCCATGTAATAAAAGTTTAAGTTCAAGAGCAGGTCAAATTCTTGTTTAAAGTTTTCAGTTTAATTTATTACTTCCAAGTCTTTTGTGGTGTATAGTGATACATCCTATATAAATAGGATGATCCTATTTATAAAAGATCTCAATATTTATATTGTATATATTTATAAATTATACAGCAGAGTAGAGGCACAGAAGAAAAACAGCCAGAAAACTGGCAATTCTCCACATAATCTTTGATCAGTCTAGGAATGGCACAATCACGTTGCACACCTGTAATGCAACTGCAAACCACACGATAACTGCAAGCCACATGTTTGCTGAAGTAGCCTCTTGACAGGTGTCCTCTTCCCTAGAATGATGAACTAGCAGGCCACGTGCTCTGGGTACCCTTGCCCAGAAGGAAAGAAGGGGGAAAAGGGAAGGACATCTCAGAAGTTGCTTTCCAAAATACACCGGAGGCTTTATTTTCTATTCCTCCTTTACTGAGAATTTATTACTTTGTAAACAACCAGATCTGGGTAAAATACTGAAATGTGATTGAAGCACATTTCACCTGTTCAACTGATTAAAATATATTGTGGCAATGAACAATATTTTAATATACTAATTGAATGTATTTTTCTGACTTATTATGATAAGGAACATTTACTATCTTCTTAAATGTCTGAATGTTCCCTTTAGGCCATGTAGGTTTTAATTATTCTACTGAAATTGATTTGTCTCAGCCAATCACAGAACACAGATAAAGCATGGAGACTTAGGAATACCATATAATTTTTTTTGCTCATTTATGCAAATCCCTGTCTGGTGATTAGCTAATGGGAGCTAATTTACATTCCCTCTATACATTTATTTCTCAAGAATTACAGTGAATTTGAAGATTTCTGTTTCATCTGCTGTTGCCCCTTTGATCCTACAGGGTCTTCCCTATATATTTTCAGTAACTGAACCACACACAGCTACATGAGAATGTATAATAATAGCAATAAAACATGAAATCCCTGTCTAACAGAAATAAATATATAAATAGAAGGAAACATTCAATAATTTGAAAAAGTGCTACAAGGCTGTTGTTGATAAAATTAGTATTAGGTTCTTTTAGAATTTGTTTTCCTTGCTTTTCCTTTTCCTGTGATTTAGATAAGAAATTCTCTATCTTGGCTATTTCTCATTAGCAAAAAATCAATATTTTGAAAAGAAACATTAATAAATAAAGAAAAATCATATGAAATTAAATATTTTGCAAGCAATTTTTTTTCTTTGTATATGTTTCTTTTTCATTAAAATTACCTTTCACTCATTTATAATTGACAAGTAAGGTTTTTTTTAAATTTTAATAATGCCAAATTAGGATGGTTTGGCATTCAAAAAATGTTGAAACTTGATAATTCCTATGATATAACAAATAAGTATTTTAAATAGAGTTCTTGAAATGTAATGCTCTCTAATGAAAATAAAACCTATTTGAATCTAATATTTTTCAATCTTTAGGCATCGGTCATGTATTTTGTTATCAGTGAAAGTCCCATGTATATGTAAATATACATTTAACTCCTAATTCCTCAGATGACTGAGCAGCCAAGATATGGATATGCAAAGACCATCTCAGAAATATTGCATTGTCCTATGTCCTTGTGTGTACCTGTAGCAGAATAAATAAATAAAATAAAGGTAACTTTTCTGTTTAAGAATGTTGTTCCAGTCCCTCATGTCATCCACGGTCATATCAGCTTGGCTTATTATTTATAGTAAGGCAAAGCCTTTATCTGAGATGGAGGGCCATGACCCCTCGGAGCAGAGACAATAAATGAAATGGATGCTTTCAGAAGGGAAGGAAAAGGAAGCATTACGTACCAGGGACCAGTATGGTGTGCAGTGATCTCAACACAAAACTGTCTACCTGCTATTTGTTTTATCTTACTTTGTTTTATTATTTTATTTTATTACTCTGGCTGTGTCACAGAGGAGAAATTTAAGAAATTCAGAAGACAACAGAGAGGTGGCTTTGCTGAGGCACACAGTGAGATTCACAAGTGTGAGTGGCTGCCTGAGGAAACACGCAGAAGCATTTGTTATAGTGCACCTTGAGAAGGCAATAAAGGCTGTCAGCACTGATAGAAATAGAAGTCAAATCTTTAGCAGCAGATGGTGGGTATTGAAAGAGAAGAGAAGGGTCTTCACAAGTAGTCAGGGGCTGCTCTGTAAATTTAGCCTTATGGGTGACTGAATACAAGGCCCCAGAAACGCTCCCTGAGTGCTGCTGATGTAGTGGAACAGACAAAGCCTAAGACATCTTTTGGGTCATTTTCATGAAGATGGCAGAATTTCTACATGCAGATGTGACTGGCTGGGAAGTGCAGGACAACCAGGACAGGTCAGAGAGTAACAACTCTTAGCTGCCATTAGAAATAAAATAATGGGGAAAAGCTATGCACAATCAAGTTAAAAGATTCAAAAGAAGAGGATGAAACAGTATGTCTAACATACTATTACCCAAAACCAGCAAATCACAGCATGCACGCTATTGCAATTTGCAAGCTTAATCTTCTGTGACAGTTATTAAAGATGTTAATAAAATTGGGTTTTCTTTCTGTTTTTATTAGTTTACAGAGTGAAAGTCCTACATGTGTGAACGCCAGGATCCTTTACAAGAAGGATGTACTTTAAAACACACAACCCAAGACTAACTCCATGCAGGGCAGTAACTGCTTTAAATTTCAGTGGATTTGGGTGGAATTTTTAGCCTGAACATTTTGAAGCTGTGTGCTTTCCAATGTTCTCCAATGTCACCTTGAGCAAATATGCCCAAAGGAAGCAGATCATTCAGTGAGCCTAAATTAAGGTTGGGGGTGGGGGAACTCACTCAAGAGCTGTCATTATTTCTTTTCTAAATTAAATGGCCTCCCCATGGAAATGGTGGAAGCCATGTTGTATGGAGCTTTTAAAGCAAAATTGAACAAAAGACTAAAAACATTATAATGAGCAGTTCTGAACGGGTGGATTAGATAACTGTTCGTGTATTTCCCCTCCAATTTTTTCAAATTGCTATGATTTTCGGAGAGACTAATGTTCTTGACAAAGAACCCCTCGTTATTTATTTCTCGGCAAAATATTGGCTTGTGTAACTGCAATGAAATATAACTGAAGTGACGCTACTTCAATTTTTACATGAAGTTACTGACCCAGCCTTGGGAAGGTGCCGGCTTTAAGCATTTTACACAGTCATTTCAGTCAAGTCAAAATTCTAAACATACTATTAAAGAAAGTTACAATGCTATGCAACCGAATTAATGTATTTTCTGGATGGATCAGCACGGTACGATGCCCACTTGTTTTCTTCTTTGGTTACCAAACAGAGTGAAGATAACTTGGGCCAGAGTGAGTAGCTTTCTTTTGCCATTGCTTTGCATTCTGGATTATTTTGCAATTAAAAGTAGGAGTGCCACTGGCCTTCATGTTCTCAAATTATTTGCCCTAGGAAACACAATTAATATTAGGAGAAGATTGATACTTAAAACTGGCTCCTGTTATTTGTGATATGTTGGAGAATATGCCTTTAAAATTTTCCCATTTGTTCTGGAGAGAAAACGCTACTCCTGGAGGAAAAAACCTGCAGGTGATACTGAATAATATTGTCACGCATTTAAAGAAAATGTTAGGGCCACAGAGTTACACAAGACATTAACTAATTTTAGATGTATATATAAATAAGTAAAAATCACATAATTTTCAGTTTTTCAGTTCATAAGGAAACAATTCCTTGCATATGAAATACTTTTGTAATGTTTACAGATTTCTCTCCAAGCCAGTGAACCAGAATTGAATGCCCTAAGGAAAAATTAAGTTAACCTGTGAGAGGAAAACAAGTTTCCTGTGAAAGGAAAATCAGGGCCAAAGGCAGTACTATAAAAAAAAAAAAATGCAGAAAATTATGTCTAGGTGAGAATAAAAAAACCCTAAACATATGGAAGATTAAAAAGTCTATATGGATTCTTTTCAACAATGCATGTGCAAAATCTTATGGGGAAAAGAAAATCCGATAAAAAACTTAGGGTTTAAAAATGCACAGAATGAGTTTTATATATTTTTCTCAAACCCCAGAAGGAACAAAGCCAACATTAAGTGTGTGAATCACTGTGAAAGACTCACTACTATATGTTCGAACTGATTTTCTCTGTTTATAAACATCCGCCTAATTTCTGCATCTGATTCCTTTTATGTCACTGCTGTTGGTAGGCTCCTGTGCAGTTCTCAGTCTCTTATGTGCATCTTCCTCTGAACCATTTTTTGCTTTCTAGAATCTACAGTAATTAGCTGTTTATGCTTGTATCTTTTTTTATGGTACAATGTTCCTCCTTTCAAGTAATTCTTCTCTCCCATTTATTTAAGAAGTTGACGTGACTTCTAGCTTTGATCTGAGTAGGCTGCAATTGGACACAAAATGCTTCGTATTGCCATCTCTTTTTTTTTGCAATTTATAAAAATATAGCCTGAACAAAGTCTTGAAAAGGAAGCTTTTTATATAGCCTAACAGCTGCATTCAACGTCCTAAAAGACCCACCAACACAAATACTTAAACTCAATTTTCATAAAATACTCAGTCTTGTTTTTATGACTTTTCACTTGCCTTCCAGACACAGTAGCCCAAGTTTAAAATGTAATTCACAAATAGCGATCATGATGCTCTCATTTCTGTGAAAAAGATAACATTGTCTTTTATGACACATTGTAGTTCTCAAAATAAGACTCAAGTGTTTACTACAGGTGAAAAAAATCCTGCCGTTTTGGGAGAGTGTTTCATTTACAGAGGGGATAGTTGGAGATGTAAAGGACTGCTGTGTTCTTGTCCAGAAAGTACTCGTCTGAGATTTTCCATACACTAAAGAACCTGACTCTTCTTTACTCAGGGGTAAAAGCTTACTTATTTTCCTGTTCTGAAGCTGGAGTCAGGAGCAGACAGGCTTTATTCTTTCTGGAAGACAGTGAGTCAGGTGAAACATCTGAGGTGGGAGCCTGCAATCCTGCTGCCTTCAGGTGTCACCCTGGTTCTCATATACTCATTGATGGCTGCTGACTTTCAGTGATGAATCATTTTAACAATTGCAAGGAGCTTCTCTGAATTTCTGCTTCTATTGCCCCAATGTGAAGAAACATTTCAGGTAAAAAGTAAGAATCATATGCTACCTGGCAACTTTAGAAACAGGAAAGAAATAATTTTTTAACAAATTTCAACAACCTCATCTGCCATCAGGAAGTCTTTTCAAATATTTTTATAAGGGAAAAGAAGAAGAAAAAGACAAAAATCCAACATAAAGGCTTAAATAAATTCATAGTAAGTATTCACTAGGGAAATTTAAATTACTTTCCAAATAATTATTGGAGCCGAAATCTTCATTTTAAGAGGAAGAATAACAGCTATTTAACGTTCACCTTATATGCAATGCTTTATAAAACTTTATTAATCTGACACTTAAGATAAAAAAAATCATAGTAGAAAGTAAAATAAGTTTAAATTCTCTACTGGCTGTCCTCTAAACCTCTCAAACCCTTATACTCTATGCATTAACTGAAGATTTGTTCTGCCAAAAGCAGTGCTAACGTAACAGCTGCAGGCTGACAGTTCACATTAACTGTTGCAACTCGGAAGAGCGTGACCCCTGTCTTAGACGTCGCTTGTTCTATCTTATCAGACATAATGCAGACGAAGAAATTGTGCTACCAAGAAAATCCCAAGGACCAAAAAAGTCAGCAACAGCAAAAGTGCTAACCTACATTTTCAGTCAGCTTTACAGGAGGAGCTGAAACATAATATTCAACAACCATATAAATCCTGACTACTTCTCTGCGCTTCTTACTCAGCTGGAGAAGTGCTGAAGTGGCTGTCTTGCTACAAGGAACTTGCCACAGCTCTGCTTTCTGCTGGCCAATTCTCTCTCAAGTGATACTTGATCAAGAGCTCACAGTGTAGCCCAGTAAACACTATTTGGCTCGACGAGTGAAAGGCTGCAGGCTTTGCACTGCCCCAGCAGCACAGCGTCTCAAGGCTCCTTTGGGCTCCCTGGACACAGCTGGGCTCAGACTGGTTTATCAGCTGTTGACAGGAGCAGTGTCCATGGACTGCCCTAGTTTAGCTTTTCCCTGTGATTCCCAGTACAGCACTGGTCAGACAATGGTTGGGAAGCAGAGGGTGAAAACCAGCAGCCCTTCACAGCAATGACAACAGGAAACTGATGGGAAGACAGTGTGTTGTATTGAAAGAAGGTTTAAAAGTGACACAAGACTAAGGAAGAGGAAACGCCTCCCTATAAGTATCTCAGGATGACAATAATTTTTCAGAAACACCAACAGTTATTACACCAAAACCACCCAGCACCTTCCCCCTCTTCTTCCTGAGAAAGACTGAAACCATCAGTCTTGGGACCCACAGGGAAAAAGGAACGGTGAACATCACACAAGAGAAAGAGACTCAGAAATGTTCTTTTATAATTCATATAAGGGTATTTCTAATCAGGCTTTTCTGCATTAATTTGTACTTTAAGTAATAGTACTGTCATAACTGGACTAATAATAACTTGTGTTTTGATTGTATTATAAAGATTTTTAAACTTACAGTAAATTCTTAGCTCTGTGTAATAGTTCCCTCTTGCCTATAACAGGATTTGCATCAAATATGCCACATAAGAGAAGACAGTAGTTAATATGCCCTTGGATTTAGAGGTAATATTTATAGTGCTAGGTTTATTACTCTTGAAGAGGAAGCAGTGCAACAAAGGCAGCTACGAAATACTTTTAAGGCGTGATGTTAGTGATTGTCCTGTGGAATAAAGCTAAAAATCTGAAGACTTATTATCTTTACTACAGATTTTGAAAACTACCAGTAAATATGTGGGAACCAGATGTTTGAAATCACAATGAACTTGGCTCCATGAACTGGCATGTATCTTTCACCTGAAAAATAGGAGCGACATGGATCACTATAAAAAGGACCTCTCTAATACAAATCATTCATCTCTTTGCCTTCACTCAGACCTGGGAGGAGGGGAGGAATTAACTCTCTTTCAACCTCTTTAGTCACAAAAAATCTAAAGGTGGCACCTAAGCAAGACATGGACACAACAGAAACATCTCCTTGATAAAGAGGTCAGACTGTGTCACCCTTTGGTCCGACAGATATCCTTCTTCACCTTGCCTTGCCTTGCCTTGCCATGCCCTGCCTTGCCCTGGGGATCAGGAGGTTTGGAAAGGAAAGAATGGATGGGGAGAACAGTGACTGCATCTGTTTGTACTGTGGAATAAAATAGATACAGCGCTGTTCACCACCTAGTAAATTTTTGCTGCTCATTTTCCCATATGACTGCATTTTTTTTCCTTCTCCCACTCATGCCAACATTCTGGTTTTTGACCTCAAATTTTCTCCTCACTCCACCTTACCCATTTTGCATTTCATTGCGACCTATTCAAAACACAACATCCAGCATCATTGTTCCTCCTTACATTTTGTCCACCCGAGGAGGCAGAGTTCATCTGCAAAGTACAGAATGACATCTCTATCAAGAACACTTCTCTTTCTCTGGTAAAATTATGTTTTTTATTGTTGCTTTGGTGGTGTAGTTTTCTGGAAGTTAGGGGTTGTTTTATTGTTGGTAGGTTTTTGTCCCCAGATTTGATGTCACTTAGCACAATAGGTAGATGAAGACATAAATGGGGACAGAAAGTGCGTTGGTTGAAAAATGGTTTTTTTAAGGAGCTGAAGCAGCTTGAAAAACTGATTGGATACAACAGTACTCTGAAATAAACAGGAAATAAGCTAAGTTCACAGACCTAAAACATGGCGTTACTTGCCACTTTCTTCCCTTGGCAATGTAGCACAAATATTTGAAGACATGTAATTCACTTTTAAGAGTGCTCCAGGGTACTCTGAGAAAGCTTGTTTTCAATCTTTTCTGTTCCTATTTCTAAAAAGAATTCTGAAATTGCTTACTGGATTGGGAGGAAAGATATAAATATCCTACACACTAGGTAAATGCTTAAACTTTTAGTCACTGGCTATATTCAGTTATCCAATATGAATAGACTGAAAGAGATTTATCAGAGAAGACAAAGTAACCCACAGCAATATTACTTAAAGCCTTGAAGTTAGTTTTACCAGGAAATAGAAAATGAAGGTTCAGGTGCCTGAAAATAGCAAGGAACCAAATGTCTATCTTCCTTATCCTGCATGAGTACTGTAGTCATGCAATTATTGGCTAAATTAAATGACTGGATACACTGGATTGATCCTAACTGGGGAGCTTAATCCAAGTCTCATCTTGCTATTTTATTGCTTTCTCTCAAGGTGTTTGAAAATGAAAAAAATGTTCCTTTCTTGTCAAGTAAAATTGGGGTCATCCAAAGCACTTATTCTCTTCCATTACATGAATGAAAAATGAGTAAAAAATTTTTCACAGGGAAGGAAAGAAACAAGCCATAAATATGGTAGAGAACGTGCAAAGTGCTACCAACACAGGAAGCATTTTACATTTTCTTTGCTCTTATTTTTATGTGTGAGTAGCTACATGAAATGCAAACTACTAGAAAAGCAAGTTTTACGTGTCAGGAGTTGTCTCGAGCAGTTATAACCTACTAAGGACATACAGCAATCATGTCGACAGGAGGGGGGCCTGGATGCTGCATTAAATAGCCTGTCATCTCAGCCTATTTCTGCCTGACAATGTCTCCAACAGCATCAAGGCCGTCTTCATCGTCGGTGGGAATTTTCAGCCAGGCTGAAAGTACTATTGTGCAAGAGAAAGACTGAATGGCCAAACTGTGCTACCTTCTTAACTTGGGAGAATATTAATAATGGATGACAGAAATGCCTGTACAGATGTTATATTTGAAACATTTATTCGGTGATGCATCATAAGACTTTCTGTGGTGGTCAATCTGAAATGTTTGCTGGAAGTTGTGCCACTCAGTCCTAAATATATTGTCTCCTGCTGCACTGAGGAGTTTCTTGGTGTTTTGGTGTCTCTTTAAACACAGGTAGCTGATACCTTCAATCAACTAAAGCAAAGGCTGAGAAACTACACTTTGTGTTGGTACTGATGTAGGAAAATTTTTCTAAGAAGTTGTCAGTTTCCTGCTCTAGCTGCATTTTATGCCATCAAGAGAAAATCAGATAGTTTATTCGCAGAGCAACCTGATCTTGCTGAAGATGTCCCTGCTCATTTCAGAGGTGTTGGACTAGATGACCTTAAAAGGTCCTTCCAACCCAAACTATTCTACGATTCTATTTTGGGGAATGATAGTAGACTGCCCCAGCCAAAAGCATTTTTAACTTTAAATTACTATCTATTAAATTTATTTTTTTTTTAAGAGATGGAGCACAATTAACACAGGAATAATTTCATTAGGCTAAGGGGAGCGAGTAGGCATATCTGTTTATTAGTATGGTTTTTTGCACAAACGCAAACAAAGCCTTTCAGTGACAAAAGACGAAATCCTTATCACTTTGAATTGTTCTGGGGTAACTTGTGTGAACCAGAACACACGAAAAATGTCAACAAAGAAAGTGAGTCGAAAGAAGGTGAAAAGTGAAGGGTTTAACTGTTGTCTGGAATGACAGCTGTTCAAGTATGTGCTGCTATTCAAGTGATTCTTACCTGGTTATCCATTAATGCTTTAATAAATATGCTACCTGTTACTAGTGCCCTAGCAGCAATTTCCCTCCATCATATACTTCATACCTCTTCTTTAAATCTTCAAGTTCATTTATGATTTTTTTTCTTTTTGGCAAAGGCACAAGTGTTCATGGCAGTTCCTTGACTATCCTTCTCACATTCTGTCACTTTAAGGCACCTAGGAAAAGAAGAAATTAATGGAAACATCACTTCGCTTGCCAGCAAATTGGAGGAAGAAACTAAAAAAAGAAATGTTTCAATTTTTTCAAAATCATGTAGCAATTTTCATTTCCATTATTTACAAAGGAAGAGGGCTCCAGAGACATAACTCAAAAGTTAAAACAGTGAAGCATTAAGGAATTTGAAGTTGGAAGTAAATGTACTCGTAAGTAGTTCTCTTATTTTGACAACAATTGATATTTGACTGGGAGAAATATGTTTGATCCAGGAAAATAATTTCTAGACTAAACTAGAGAAAATAGGCACTCTTCTAAGAACATATTCAGAAATTATATGCACCGATGGATAAAAAAGGAAACTTTCATCAATTAAACCTGTAACAAAATATATGGATGCGTTTTTGCCAATCAGAACAAAAAAGAAAGTTACAGTATAGGAGCTGAGCCCCACAGAAGTACTGTCTCTCAACCAAACTATAAGTGCATATTTTTTTTTAAACTGGTTATAACATGATTATTGGGCTCTATAAAAAAAGGTTGGGTTGGGATCCAAACTGAAACTGCCAGCACTGGAGGAAATTCTGTTTAAACACATCTCTGCCACCAGAGTGTTTTAAATAGCACTGTTTAAAAAGGCAATATATCACTGTTGCTTTTCTGCTTTCCTCATTGAGCCTCATCTTTTTTGCAGCACATATCTGCATTCTCTTCCTTTCCAAAGATTCTTGATTTGCCTCTTCTCAATCAGAGAGTTTAGTGTTGATTAAAGATCTCGGGCCCCTGAGAATGCTTTAAATATTGTATTGCCCTGTAGAAGGCTCATTCTCCACAAAGCCTCTTACAGATCTGTGGCTAGCGAAAGTTAAGCACCTACAAAAGAGAGGTCAGGGTACTGGTCTTTAACTCAGGATTATGGAAAATAATTGTGGAACATGCTGAGAAGTGATCTTGCCTGTTTCCCCTCCAAGACTGCTCATGAGAATTGTCCTGTCTAATCTCAAGATGTAGTGATTGATGGAGAATTTTGATTTTTCTCAGGTTGATTATTCCAGCAATTAGAAAGTTATTTTCTAATATCAAACCTAAATCTTCCTGATAAAATTTTAGCCCTGGAGTTTTTCCCCTTCCTGTTTGTTTTGTTTTGTTCATTCCACATCTGCTAAACTAGGAATATATGTTGAGATCACTCCAAACCGAGACAAATCTGTCCATGCAATAAGTTGCTTTACATGACTCCAACAAAGGGAAATGTTTGAGAGCGCTGGTCATGGCTTTCCTCCCATGAACTACCACTTTTGTGAACTTTAATCCTTTTCGGTCCAGGGACCGATTTAGTTGATATTTTTAGCACACAGTATTAAATAAGTAAATGCTAACTTTCCCAAAGGAGCACTTTAGTAATATCTCTCTAATGCGTGTGGTGTATAGGAAGGGGACTAAAAGTTAAGAACGTTCTCATCACAGGCAGCTCATAATTGGGTGTGGTAAAAGAAAATTGGCAACCCTACCTCTTCTGTAGCTTCTGAGGTTGTAGAGGATAATTCTGTCCTTCTTAAAATCATATATGCTTACTTTGCCATTCTCCCATGACGGAAATACTGCATGCTCAAATATTCAATCTGCTATATTTTCTCCAATTCAACAAACACCAAAATAGGACTAATTCGGAATGCATCAGATTAATTTGTCTTTTCTCCAGGGCAGTCTTCTTAATGTGAGACTACTTTTATTCTTTATGGCTTGATGGGTTTCATCCTCAGGGCTTTGGTTAACATTAGTGATCCTTCAGAAAGCTTCTTTTTTGAAATTAATTTGTTTGCCATAATTTTCATTTTATGAGAAAGCGGTCTAGAATCTAATAGAAAGTGATATTTTTTCTATTTTCTTTTTACTCTCTTTGAAACATACTAGAATGTATCCATGTGCAGAATATAACAAGTTTCTAAGTTTGGGTTTAGGAACTAAAGAAAGAAAATTATTCTCTAGTCAATTCCATACCTTATTCGAGGAGTAATTCTGTAGCAACATATTAAAACTATCCTTCTTTTAGCCCTTGTTAAATTCTATGCAGTGGGAAGGTAGCAGAATACTCTAGGTGGGTTATAACAGGTTTCAGCATTTTCATGGGTGCAAGTCTACTTGTAAAAGCATATGAAGATTGAAATTGTCACAAGTCTTTCAGATACCTAAATGTCCTCAGTTTTTAAGATGTCCCAAAATCTTTATTAGAAAGAAGTATATATCATGTCATTACAAACTAATGCAATGTGTAAGACTGTTAACAGTAACAATCACTGCAGTATCTGCACTCCCACTCATGCAAGGGTTAAACCTTCATGACACTAGAGATGGGACAACATTAAGTTCTCTGGATTTAAAATAAGCTCTAGGCTCTTGCATCTCCGACTTTTATCTGCTACAGTTAAAAAAAACCGAAAACCAACAACCAAAAAAACCTAACCAAACAAACAGCAGCAAATTTACAACAGGTGCAGTATGATTTCCGCTTGTGTTAAATGGGTTCACTGGGAATTGACTGCTCAAATGCCTCCATTAATTCCAGCAACTAAAAGGAAAAGGTCTTCTGGCAAAGAGCAAGGAGGTCTCTGGGAGAGTCCCTATGATGATGATGTCTCAACCCCATTGCTCTTACTGGACAATCTGTGGTGACTAGGTGAACTCTCTCTCAAAAGACAGGTGTCCTTCTGTTTCTCCAATCCTAAACAGATTAAATCTGTTTACCTTTAGGACTCTGATAGAATACATAGAAAAGAAGTGTTGCTGTGGAAGGAAATTTTACAGAGATGGAGTATTTTTCTGTTATAGGTATAACTAGAAAATGCTAGAATGTTATTGCTGTTACTAGATAATGGCAAATAACTACATAAGGCAGTCTGTCACTGAGGCTCAGGCTCACTTTGGCCATGCTCAAGAATAATTGGCAAAAAAATTTACAGAAAGATGTCTGAACGATCTTTAAACCAAATAAATGAACTAACTCGAAAGAATTTACTGGAAAATTACATTCGTTTTGGTTTTTTTTTTTTTTAATGAGTTAATATTATTGATAGAAATAAAAGAAAACAAAATCCCAGCCGTGATATTTTAATTTGTTTTTTTTCATAAGCTTGAAGACAGTAACTGCTGGTATTCAATATGGTCTGGCATTGGGCCTTAGTTAATTAACTACCTATCATAGAGAAATAGAAAAAACTAATATTAAAAGTAAAGATATAATGCCAGTTATTTCAGTAGGCTTCTACATGTATTCAGCAGGTTACTATATACCATCAACACAGAATTTTCTCTCTCTTAAATATCACAAGAAAAGGACTAGTTTGTGTGTTCTCAACACAGCCATACAGAAAATTACAGAGGAAGACATAAACACTGACTAAAATGCATGCAAACATTGCAAGAAATCTAAAATAAAAAGGCTTTTTCCTTCTGTTTCTCATCTAAGCCACCTGTGCTTATATTTAGGGCAGGCCAGGAACAACTGTCACTTTTACCTGAGAATGTGGGTTAATTCCTCATGAAGATGTACTTGTGACCTTCAAACTACTGCTTTGTGTGGCTTACAGAGAGCCTCAGTGCAGAATATTCAATGTGCCCTTAGGTTTGTGTTTCCATCAGAACAGCACCTGCCACTAAAGGCAGTCAGATCATATGCTTATAGCACTTCTTTATGCTTATTTTTTAAAGGTAACGATAGGAATGAATTCAGAAGTAATTTAAAATTAAGTGTAGCATCTTTCATACCTTCTGAAATATCTCTGTATAAATTACCATTTGTGAATGGAGTTTGAAAGAGAAAATATCTTATTTTTTGTTGAAAATATTGGGGACCTTTAATTAATCTTAGCAAGGTTTGGGGGTTTTTTTTTGCACTGAAGTAAATCAAAATATATGCTGTCAGGAAATATCATAATATTAAATTCATATACAGATTTACTTGAAGTGGAAGTGGGATTCTCTGCTTTATCTGAGTAACTCAGGGTTTAAATCCATTATCAGTACTAAATGATACTGTGATTCATTCAATAACCTACTCATTAGACAATCTTCTCTCTCAAAGCAAATCCCAGATAATCTCTTCACATCATATTGCCAAAGGGCCAATCTTAATCAAATCACTTAAGTATAGAATGAGCTTTGCTTTCTGAGGCGAGATCAGAAAGAAAATACTGATGCCTGTTTGCTTCCGAACTTGCTACATGTGAGGCTGGTGATGGCTTTTCTCTTTCATGGTCGGTACATACAAATAAGAGAATCCTCAAGCAAGATGCCACAAGATCCTAGTGCATGGATTCATTGACCAAAAGATGAAGATCAATTTATGCTGCAAAACCCATGAGCTGGTATTTTCCATTTATGTTTTTTTCTTTTTCAACGAAATGAGTTTGACAGATGCATTAAAAACTTGTCTATAGTTTTGTCCATACAGGTTTAATTAGCCTTACAAAATAATGAAGTTCTCACATGAAATTCATGTTGTTTTCTGCCTATGAATACTAACCCTTAAGTCCATCCAGTCTTCTACATGCTTAAAAAAAAGTATTTGTTATTTAACGTATTTTATATTACTTAGCAAGTATCTACAATTCCATCAAGGTTACAAACTTGACTGTGAACCACTGCTAAACATTGATAAAAACCACAAAAGATCAACATTATGGTCCTGCTGGCTTTTCTGTACCATGTTTGTATAAAAAAACACGGCAAAAACCCCCAAACAACAAAACCTTCCACCCTAACCCAACATTCCCACCGCCGCATTGCCTTCCCTGGAGCCACCCCTCTCAGAGGGAATCTGCGGCTGTCCTGCAGCGTCCCTGGCCACAGGGCTCGGCCACTGCTGACAGGAGCTGGCTGCTGTTATTGCTGTGCTGTCCTTCCCGAGTGGGGAAGGGGCTCGCAGAGTGTCAGCTGGGGAGGCGCCGGAGGCAAAGGAAGAGGGAAGGGTCTTCGTGTGGGTTCCAGCAAGATGGTTCATTGTGGAGGGGCCAGGGACGAAGACCCCGGGAAAGCTGAAGATCCCGGTTTATAAGGGGAACAGGGCAACCCATCAGGGAGGGGCAAATGGGCGGAGGGAAACTTGAGGGACAACCGGGGAACAAATCGGAACTGGGGAAGGAGGGACTGGGCAGGGAGGAACCAATGGGGTGTCGAAGTGAACAGAACTTTCAAGAACAGAATGAATATTTAACAGGGGACATACATATTGAACAGAGAACATACATAATAAACAGGGAATCCAAACACGAGGGCGGAAGACACCTATGTGGCAGTGGTCCGATGACCACGAAGGCGCTGCAGCCCTCCAGAGGGCTGAGGCACCGCCACATCCCACCCCCTTAATAAAAAGATGATGCTTATTGGATGGGTCTTTGCTATCAAAAATTGTTAGTTGCTGTCTGCTCTCATGGCTTTTCTAGTTATATTTCTAAAATGTCTGAATAAAAAAAAAAAAGTTACTTTGATTTTTTTAATCCTTGTTGCTTGTTGGCATGCTGAGGGAGTAACACTTCATGCAGCTCTGCTTATGCTGTAGTTCTCTATTGGAAAAAAAAACCAACACTGGAATTTTCTCTACAGAATCGGATTTACCCAGAGACGGAGGGAAGGACTCAGGGGATGGGTAAATGTGAGTGTAGTCCTTCCAGTCACTCTCACGAGAATGACACCTGCTCCTTGTTATGCAGTCCAGGGCAGGAGGCAACTTTGTGCCACCTCTCTCTTTCAACCATCAGTAGCTACATGACCCCTTTCCAGCAGATGCACAAACAAATTTGCAATAGAAACATTCCAGATGAGTATGGATTACCTGGCAGCTCAGGTGTCAGAAGCAGCTGCTGATGGTACTTCTGTCATATTTTGAAAGATGGAGAACAGAAACCTCACACCACTAAAGGACAATTGATTCTCTGTATTCTATTTTCCAGGTATCTTTCTGCAAGAGAACTATTGATTTAGACTTTTTTGGGTACATTTTTCAAAAGCTTTTTCTTTGCAGCATCAATAATATTTTACACAGTGAAATTGAAGGGAACTAATACCAAGGATGAACCAAATCCAATTTCCAACACTTTTCTACCTGTGAGCAAAGCACTTAGTGCTTGGGAGACTTAAGATCATCTGTTTGATGATTTCTCTTGCTACATCTTGAGTCACCGACTGAGGCCATCTCTGAAAAGGTCATTCGTGGAAGTTTTATCTTAAGCCATTGTGTCCAAAGAAGACACCAAAGTGTCTGGCATTGATTTTTCTTGCACTGCAACATTGCTCCCAGGAGTAAACTATCAAAGAGCCTATTGATAGAAACATGCCACAAGTCTGTGACTACATAAAATAGAGCTACAGGCAGTCTCATTTTTTAATATTACCTGTCTTTAACACACAAGGAAACTGGACAAAATCACCTGAAAGTAACTATCTGAAATGTGATATAGAAGTTAAAGGTGTACAATGCTCTTTGTGGACCAAGACTCCATCAATTGAATCAAATACATAAGGCTTGTAATTGGATGCCGTTTCTGTACTTTAGACATATGCTGGGTGGATACTCCTTGGAGAAGGCTGGGAGAGGAAGAGGATGGAAAATCAGAATTCTACTCCTATGGTTATTATAAAATACTGAAATATAAAAACAAGTCATACTCTTTCTAACAGATTTTTGAACAAGTCAAACTCTTCAGAGATTTGTACTGTTCCAGTATTTGAACCACAATGACAGCTGTACCTTGCAGAGGAAAAGCCACTTTCACCTGATCTAGACTCACCCTCCCAAGCCTTATGATTAGTCCTCTGCTGCATTCTAATCTACTGAAGGAGAGACAGTTTGCCAAGTAAGCAACTATATCCCCTCATGAAAGCCCCAGTGCGATGTAAGTTAAGCAGTGCATATACACAGACACCTACAACGGTGAATTTTCACGGTTTTGACACCTTAAAGGCTTTTCAGAAGTCATGGTAGCTTCAAAAGTGTCTGCTTTCTAGCAGTACGTATACCTGTAAAACTTTTTGTCATTTTTTCCCCTTTGTAGTTTTGCTGACTGCTACAGCTTTTATTCCTGAGACATATCAAAGCATATAGATAACAGAAGTCAAAAGAAAGTAAATTCATAATCACATTCAAATGTAGTGTATAACACACATTTTAAATTATTTTTTATAGATGATTCATATTTTCTCTTGCAGTATCTTATATTTCTTTAACTTGATAGCCTAACTGTAGATAAGAGCCAAGAAGGAACAAATCAGTGTCTCAGTGGGAAAAAAAAAAAGTTCAAATGAACCTTTCCTGCTGCTTCTGCAGAAGGAATTTGAGTGTATGGATTAATCCATTTTCTCTCTCAATGTATAATGTATTATATAGAAAATCCATTCTTTTTCTCTCAATATCTTGTATATTTTAAATTTATTTATGAGTATTACAGGAGCAGAGGGGAATGTTGTCACTAGATGATGACAGGATAGGTTCCATGGATTACTATTAAAGACCATCCCTTATTGAAAGGCAACCTGCAAACTGAGCACATATGAGAAAATTGCTGTCACTAATGCTAAATGCTAAATCCTTCCTCATTTGTTTCCTATAGTGCTTTACCACATTTTGTGTGACCTCCAGCATGATCTTTTGAAAGCCAGGTTTGTACCTGAGCCTCCTTGTGAGCGATGCACTGCAGAAAAGGGAGCCCTTTCCGAGCAGGATTTCTATGTTTTTGCCATTTTTAATACATCAATCAGTCACAGCAAACAGTCAGTCTCCCCTGCTAGCAGTCCTGGTGGGTAAGGCAGGGATTTTCAGTGTCAGGTCAAAAACCCTCTCCGGCTCACACGTATTAATGTTGCTCTCAGCAGGAGCAGCACACACACCTCAGGCTAACGTTCCCTTCTGCCAGCACCCGGCCTGAGGTCGGGGTCATTAATTCAGCCCATGGTGTTCATCCCAAGTCAGCTTGACAACCTGGTTACAGGGACAAGTCCTTCATGGAGGTCAGGGCTGCCCACTGGGGAGAGAGGCTGAGGCTTTTAAATTAATCTCTCTTCACCACTTGTTGGTCAGAAAGAAAAACACACAGAATGATACAGGCAAGAGTGTGATCTACATGTCGACAATTCTATTGAGTTACAGTTATTATGGTCAGTCCTGCCTGGGAACCTCGTGGACAGTGATCTTCTGATCAAATAGGAACTTCTCTGCATTACCATTTTAATAATTTTTTGAGCTATCAGTTTAGAAAATTTTCTGAAGGAACAAACTTCATCCTTACCACTTTCCAGATATGAAGGGAGAAATTACATCCAAACTTGCTTGAATTATTTTAGTAGCACTTGCCAGAGTTGATTTAGTTCTAGTAAAAATATAAGCAAGACAACTTATTTACCAACTTATCTGGATTAACTTTGAATAGTTTCTAAAGGTAATATATCAAAATATTTTAAAAGAAAATAAAGTTTAATGTAGAAAGGAAGATTTTCCATTATAAAGAATTAGATCTCCTTTTCTTTTTTTCTTTTTCCCATTTTTTTTGGTGTAAAGAGATATAGGTCCCCAAGCATCTGTAAAACAAAAGAGAGAGGAAACATCAAGGGATTTATAGTATGCTACCTACAAGTTTGAGATCTCTTCCTTTGAACATATTTCAATCCATTCCCTGTAGGATTATTTCATATTTCCTAGACCTTTAGAGATCATGGGCTTGAAAGGAAGTTGGACTACAGTCCGAAACCAGCAGGGCAGGAGACATGAGCTGTTTTGCTGATTTCAAAATAGGCTCTGAGGTTGTCAGAAAAAAAACACAATTTTTTTTATTACCAAAGGCAGATTTAAAAGGCTATTTAGCAATGGAGGAGAAAAAGTGCATCAGCACATTCTGCCACGATAGAAGTTTGCATAAAGGGCATTTGCTGTGGCAGATGTATTCCAAGCAGATTTATAGCTATGCTGCACTGTTTTCCAGTATGAACAAAACACCAAAGAAATGAGTGAAAAAACTTCTTGAATACTTACTGTTTTTCAAATGTATTAAACATATATCTGGATGTATCATCATAGTTGTGCTATGATTTCTCTAAAATTGTAAAAAATCATCTTCATTTTGGTGAAGAATTTCAGATTCCATTATCTCTTAGATGAAGAACTAGACTATGTTGATAAACACATAAAGAGGGCCCATCCTTACAAACTTTAGTTGTAGTTCAGTGAATTTCAGCTATCCTACCTTGTTCTCCTTGCTCAGCTATTCTAGGGTGCCATCTGAACAATAGGATTTAATTTCATCTGCTACAGCTTTTCTTTTTTTGGGACAGAAGGGAGGAAAAAACTTAGAAATTCCATCCTCAGTGATTAAATTCTAATAATAATTCACCACCTAAGAGTTACAATGAAAAGAGTGAAAGAAAAGGAAAATTTGACCCAGTATCTTCAAAACTCTGGAAAAAACATTTGCCAGGCAGCTCTTATTACATTCTTGTGAAGCAACTGTTAACTAATATTTTGATTTCACTGATGACAAAGCAGACTCTGGAAGGGTATATGAATCCCATAAACTCCAAAAGAGATCCAGTAACACATCTGGAATTATCTTCAGTCAGCAAATAATAGTGCTTGTGCCCACTCAAGCCCTAACTTCCTGTTGCTTTCATTTAAAGAAACTAACATTTTGAATCAGTACGTCTTTGGTGTGTAAAACTCTACCAAGCTGATGCATAATTTGGTTAGGAATTTGTCAGTGCAACACATCCATATTCCCCTCTTTTTTTTTTTTTTTTTTGTTGTTGTTTTGAACTTAATGTGTGTCCATCTGTCAGTGTCCTGTGTGCTCTGAAAGCTGCACAGCACATTCTCGGCTTTTATGCAAGCTATAATCCCATGATATTGTAAAAAGAAAATAGAAGTATCATTTCAAGACACAGCTCATTGAACCCATTTTAATTAAAACTTTTTGAAATAGATTTTATAAACTTCCTAATCTTAGCTGCAGATTAGTTGCCTGTTTATCGGATGAATGCACTAGGCACATTTTGGTTTGCATACTTAGAGATTACAGCCCTATTTTGTCCTGAAGGTATTTTATTTGATGAGGTCCATTTTAAGCAGCCTAATTCATGAATTAGCTGCCAATGTAGGGCATAAACCCAATCTAATTTGAGGGACCCACATAATTTATTCTGCATGATGAATTCTCCCAAGGAAGCAGCAGAGCAGAAATACCTTTCACCACTAAAGAGAAAGCCATGAATTTAGAATGGCAAAAAACCCCAAATCTCAACAACAACAAACAAACAAGCAAAAAAACCCTCAAAAATTTACTAGTACACAATTCTTAGCACAAAATATTTAATCCAAAAAAACATATGCATAATAATGATTAAATTTTTTTTCAAGGACACCTTAGAAGTGAATAATATCCAGACAGTGTAACATTAGTGTAAATCATTAACACAATTTCTAAAACTTTTCTGTAATATATAGACAAGGAGGAATTTTGGAAACAGCATTAATCCAAGACATTCCAATCTGGATATACAGGTAATTCTTCACCCTTTCTGCCAAGCAGAGCTAACCAAATTTCATGTGCCATCTGATTGTTACAGCCTCTTCAGCTGGACTTGTTCCCTGCTGAGTTCAAATCCAATAAATGCAGATGCATAATTGTACATCAATTTTCTGATTTACTTGTTTTGCAATTCATCTATGGCCTGCAGTAGCTTTCAAAAGCCCTTGAGTCAAAATGGTCTGAATCTGAGCATTAAAGCTTACAGAGTTCCAGGCAATCTTCCCTCTCTTTTTGAAACTTTTCTGAATTTGAAGTAGAAAACAGCCTGCTGCTTACTGGGACCTTCTTTAATTTGAGAAAGATCAAAATTAAAGTATTGCAGGAAGCAAATCACTCTACTCAGTTATGTGCACCTGAATATTTAGCAGTGCTGTGCTTTTGAGTCTTGCCCTCACAGATAGGTGCAATATTTTTCACTTGTAAATAAATAAATGTTAGGCTCTTGTAGATTTGGTAATGCTTGATATAGTGGATGATATCTCCTTTACTTTCTTTTTTACTTTTTTTAGTTCTTTTTAGTATAAGCTCCCCGCATAGGACCTGCCAGACTGGGTCAGATTCAGGTATCCACCTAGATGGAGAACCTGCAGTAGTCAACACACAGGGATAGAGCTGATGAACAAAGCAAGGACACGGTGATCCTCCCTTGAACTGTCCTTAAAGATTTTGTCAATTACAAGTTCATGAATTGGCTGTTCCATGAAGACTACCATGTTGAACAGCTGTGCTTGGATAGGTTTCTTCATGAAGCCTTTCACAGACCCTTTATCCTTCAGAAAAAAATGTGGAAATCACTGTCACAGAATGAGCAAGAAAATTGTGTGGGTTTTTTTTTTAATCTTAGTTTATTCTAAAAAGACTCGTTATTTTAATAAGTATTGTCTACATCTTGAACTTTTAAAATACAGAAAAATCATTATCTAGTACGCTTTGTTCATTTCCAAACATATTGCTTTTAATGTATCAGTTTTGTTGCTACACAGACCATTCTGTATCTTTCTCTGTATATTTCCTACTTCTGCTTCATCCTTTGAGGGGCCAGAGCTGACTCTATGACCAAGATAAGTGTATTTTCATCTTTATTCACAAAGATTTCAATATCTTTTTCCTCAGAAGTGATAACTAATTTGGAACTCATGGCTCTGTTTCCAAGTAGAGGTGAAATGTTTTCTCCTGTGAGAGTTACTTTGCATTAACTGTCTTTGGGTTCCATCTGCCATTTTATTGCCTAATCTCTCTGTAACATGTCAGATTTTTGCACCTCTTTGAGGTTAATATTCAGTGACAAGCCCAAATACATTCATTTCAATGAATTCTAACTTGTCCCCTAACTTGTAATCTTTTCTCTGCAATAATTAGCTATATCCTATATGTCAGAGAATCTATAAAGATCATAAGGGAAACTTGCTTGGAACTGCCCTTCTTTGTGAAAATTGCTACCTTTTCTTTAGTATGTTATTAATGTATGACAGTGTCAATTCCGCAAGGCTGGGCTATACTGCAATTTCATGGAAAATGTTGTACTTTTCAGTATTAAATCCACTTCTAATTCTTACAATTAATATAACTGTGGATGTGGTTAAAGTGAGATGGAGGTCTGCAGAAGGCAACCCATATATTAAATAGGAACTTTGAGAGACAATATGTCCTCTTG
>VZTA01008789.1:0-10743 GCA_013398855.1 Mohoua ochrocephala | reverse complement strand
AAACGAGGGTGTTCCCGGGTCCTGGCAGGGCACACACTGGCTCTAGGCTTCCCGACAGCAAAGCAGCAAAAGAAGCCAAGCTAGCAAGCTCAGTCACAGTGCCGAAGGAAAAAAAAAACCAAAACCAAAACAAAAGCAGGCAAAATCCACAAAAACAGCAGAAATTTGTACAGCTGGATTTTAGATAAATATACAAATGAAACAGCCCAGTGAAAGTGGGTGGTTTAGGTGCACCAGTGTCAGCAGTGTCATGTATGAAGTGGGTGAATTACCTGTCAACGGTGTGTATTGGGATCCATCCATCCCTGGCCCAGCTATTTGCCCCATGTGATTTCTCCCATACAGAAATTGCCGATAACTTCATCTCCTGGCTCATTGCAACAGCCCTGAGAGGGTACAAGTCTGTGGATTTTCAGTCCTGCTTCAATAGGTTCTAAGATGTTGTAAGGATGTTTGGATGGCAACTGTTTCTTTTATCACAACTCACATGTTGAATGTACAGCTCTGTCTCATTCTGACCCCTTCCATGTTGATGCCTCCTGTCTCTTGAAGCTGATCACTGCTTTTCCCTCTGTTTTACAGGGTTACCATTCGTCGCCTCATGAAGCTGAAATCGCACACACCAAAAAACTATTCAGAAGGAGGAGAAATGACCGGAGGTAGATGAAACCTCTTTAATGTTTTTTTTTTAAAATCTACTCTTCTTTGTTGCACATCTTCTCCCACTGTCTCATAGAGTGTCTTTGGACAATACTGCTCTTTAGCAGCTGCCAGCATTGGGTTAATGCATAAACCCTTATTTGAACACTAATGTCTTGAAAATACAGTCTGTCCATCCCCCTGGTTTGTCTGGGTTATGTCCTATATTGCTCCAGGAGTATCTTAAGGACCTAAGGCATCATTCTCTTCTCTTTATACTTATTCCAGCATAGCCAGATCCTCCCAGTTATATTAGAAGAGGCAGTTGGCAAGGTATTACCTGTAAAATCTTTGCGTCCTTGGGACTTGCTTCCCCTCTTTCTATTGAAAAGCAAAATTTGCTGACATTCAGGGTTGCCTACAAAGTGGACATGGTTTGGTTGAGAGGGGGTTGCAGTGAACCTCATGCCTGCCTGCTAAATAGGCAGCTGAGTTCCTGTGGCATTGGTGATTTCAATCCATTGAGTTAATTTAATCGGGTCAATTGGATATTTAATTGTGTAAACTGCATATTTAATTATTCAAGGGCATCTAGAGTCCTTAATAGGAGTCATGACTATGGTTAAATGTGAAAATAAGTGGGAAATAAGGGAGTTAGTTGTACATGCAGCTTTATTTCTGCCAATGTGTTCTACTGTGGCTGAGACAACTGTTTCTAAAACCAAGAGTTTTCAAGGATAATGTGATTGAACAGGAGAAAAAGTGGCCAATATTTTCTCCTAGAATGAGCTGAAATCTGTGTTTGAACTGTGATGCCTCACAGGGAGGATTTTCAGAGAAGTCCTACAGACACCTGTAATAGTAGTTGAAATGTGTCCTCAAATCTCCCCATTGCTTCTTGACTCATGAACAGCCATGATGTAGCTAACTCTGTGTGTGGTTTGGTTTTCCTGAATTTTACCAAGTGACCAAAAAAAAACCGCTGAAAAGAGTTTGCTCAGGCATCCTAGAAACATTCTTCAACAGCAAATTCTGTTTCTCTCCTCTTTGGGGCTCCCTCCTTTTTTTTCCTGTATGCAATTTAAAAGCCAATTTAGTCTTGTGATTTAGGGAAAAAAAAGGTCTTGTTTCAGCTGGGTTGCAGCCCTGTGATCACCAAAACATGGTTAAAACTAAGCTGAAGTCTGATTGTGTTGCAAGAACAAGCCGAGTGGGCCTCCTCACAGTGCTGGGCTGGACTCTCCAAAAAATTGCAGTGGAGTTGGAGGATTCTGCTCCCATCCCAGTTCACTGAGGGGCTCTTCCTCTGCCATCTGAGGAGTGCATGATGCTGAGGGAAAGGATACCTTCTGCCTGAACCCCCGTTGCCCAAAACGGAGCTGGACCAGAGACATGGAACTGCATGTTGGTTCTTCCCTTCCATCCAATGAAACAACCAGTTGGAGGGATCACACTAGATGTGCATTTCTATTTCTATTTCTTTTCTTTCTGGTCTCTTTAGATAAACCATCAGCAGACAGAAGCATTCAGCCCCCCAGGGCATCCCTGCCTCCTGCACAGATGGCAAGGAGAGATAGCAAAAGAAACTGCCTTGGGCTGGGGTTGGAAGATGGAGGGGTGAGATGCAGCCCAAACCTAGTAGCACTGGGATAATATCTCAGGAAGAGAGACAAAAGCCTTAAAACCCAATTGATACAGCATCATTTAGGGGAGGATGTCGGGTGACGGTCGGCGATGGAAGAGACGGGACTCCGCTTGGTGCAAGCAAAAGCCAATTTATTAATTTTCCAGCATAATTTATATACCTTGCTACATCAAGCTAGTGATTTCTGTTTCCTTAGCAACACCCACAACATTGCACACCTGCAGTTTTGCTTGATCTCTCTAAAACAAAAGCCATGTTTCCTAACTTCCTTTTACAAATGCTTGTTTGCTGTTCCCAGGGCTTTTAGCCCACCAGAGTCAGGATGTTCATGTTCTTCATTGATTCTGCAGTACTTTCTGCTCGGCTTCCCAGCCGTCCCCCCATACACTATAACAATCATATCTATGTTTCCCAATACCAAGCAGTACAGGTGCATATCAAGCTAATTAATTAGCGGTGGCAGGCTGCATGGCCTGCCACGGTTTGCGGCCTAACAATGTAAGCGCGTTTACTTCTGGCAGGAGTTCAGCAGTGCTCACGCTCCTGCTTTCCAGCTGTATCCCCACATCAGGAGACATGGGGTTGTTTCAGCCCTAATCAGTCACAAACGAAATAAAACGGAAAGAGCAGAGGGTATGCAGTCCTTCTGAAGTCTTTCACAGTGCTGTCAAAACTTAGACAGAAAAACCTAATTTTAATTGCAAAAAGCTAAGAAGCCCAGGTAGAGGAAGCTGGAATGAAGCAACAGTCTCTTAAATAATTTTTTAAGCAGAAAAGTCATGGTCCCATCCCCTAGACTTTGGCTGGGGGCCTCAGCAGCCCTCCTCTCCCCATGCCATGTGGTTTGACACTGGGGGTTTTCAAGGTCCCCTTATCTCTGCGATGCATTTGGGACTAGGAGGGGAGTTTTAGTCCTTCTAGTGCTGCTTAAGTTGCCCCCAGAGAGCATTTGCTCCTAAAAATTGATTTCTCACAGTAAATGAGGTCTCAGAATTGTTACTTTAAAAGCATGGTAGAAATAAGGGGGGGGGGAGGTAGAAATAAGCGAGGGAAAAGGGAATAGGAAAAAAACCCCAGACTGCATTGGAGAAATTTCTGCATGGAAAGGGTAGTTAAACATTGGAATGGGCTGCCCAGGGAGGTGGTGGAATGACCATCCCTGAAGGTGTTCAAGAAATGACTGGATGTGGCACTTATGCCATGGTCTAGTTGACAAAGTGGTGATCAGTCAAAGGTTGGACTTGATGATCTCAGAGGTCTTTTCCAACCTAAATGATTCCATGATTCTGTGCAGCACAAACAGGTTACAAAGCTGTTTATACTTTATTGAAGTGCTATTGCCTTAATGTCCCAGGCATCATTCTGGGAGAGAAAAACTTCATTTCAGAGCTGGTAGAGCCACACAGGTGGTATAAATATCCCTCAGGGTGAGATTTTATGGCCAGCAAAACAGTTGTGAGTTCTGGGCTTTTTATTTTAAACTTCATCTGGATATGGAGTGACTCAAAATTGCGAGACTGTGGATGGGGCATTGGAAACAGGGAGGCTTGGGAGAGACTGAGCAGAGCCATTTGGTGGTGCATGGGTTGGGAGAGGGTTAGGAAAGGTTGGTAGCAGCTAAGGAAGGGAGTAAGGTTGACATGCAATGAATTTGCAAGAAGAGAAGAGGTCATCCTGCTCCATTGGTTAGAAGCAGTGATGCCTTTTCAGCCCTAAAATCACAAGCCAAACAAGAATAAAATGATAAAAAGCGGTTACCGTTTATTGAAGGTCCTCCAGGTGCACTTATGGCAGAATGTGCCCATGATATAGGGCTTCGACACTTCTATAAGTTTAGCAAATTAGCATAATTGACAAGAATCCCCAAGTAGAAGTACAGTTAATGAAGTAATCCCCCGCTTGGTTTGGCCCCCTACTGAAGCCTCCCCCCTTGCTTCTAGCCCCACATTGTTTATGTCTAAATACATGGGAAAGTGACATGGCCTTGGTACACAGAAGAAGCAAGATTAGAATAGGATTCCAGGAATGTGTTTGTCTAATAAAGTACTAGAGTTAGCTTAAGAAACTATATAATTATCCAATAACAGTCTACAGAGCTATGATTATATGAAAAATATATAAAAAGAAAAAATCTTTTGGCATCAGCAAGTGCGGCCCCAAAGCCCTGGCACAGTTGGGTCTGGCTTTCATTGGGCAGCTTTTCCCCTTCTCCTGAAGGTGATGAGCGCTTAGCACTAAGCAGTGACGCAGACCCCACAAGCAATGCCTTTACATGGTGCACCGTCTCTTCCCCCCTCAGGACCTGCCTCATCCAAGAAGGATGACACATCCCAAGTGACCATGGTGGACATCCTTCTGCCATGTGCAGGAGTCATTGCTCTAAAGTAGACATCCAGCTTGGGTTGAGGAGTCAACCCTCAGGCTGACCTCTGCTTGATGCACAGGTCCAGCCTGGTTGTAGCTGACCTTCAGGTTGGCTGGTACTGTATATAATACAGCTATTATAAAAAAGCTGATAAAGCACATCGGTACCCAGAAATCTGCCTATTTTTTTCCAGCTAGTCTTATAAATGATACTGATTCCTCCCCAGAGCATGTGCAGGTTCCTCTCCCCCCCCGATGGTGATACTCAGACGGGGTCACATCTTAGGCTAGTGAAGCACCTTTTGTTTCTCATGCAAAACAATGCTGATGTCCAGCTGTGCTATAAATAGTTCTTGTCCCTGCTTCCTTTCCATCACCTTTCCTCGGGAAATGCTATCACCGCATCGCAGTGGAGCGCAGCTCACTTACCTGAGGTCTCTGTCATGGACCTTTCACTCCCTTGGGGAGAAGCAACCCTATGGGTGTGCAACCATAGCTCTCTCCTTGCATATAGGATATGTTTTTATGTTCCATGAGTCATTTTTCCATGGGATGCATGCTTCGTTTGTTGCATAAGATAGACATGAAGAGCGAATTAGAGGTATTATTAAAACAGTCTTCAACTTTCCCAGTTAAGGACCACTGTGGGTCTGTTGGACACATTTTTGGTAACAGTGATCAACATCAGAGCCACATCTGGTGGAAGGTTTGGTTCCACAGGGTGGTGTAAAAGCCTACATGAGGTGGTGAGGTCCCTACTGCAAAGAGATTATAATCAGGGCAGGAGACCAGGAAGATGTATCGCTCTCCCTACCTCACCCAGCAGAAATCCCGCACCTGGTGTTTTCTCTGTTGGCTTAGACACATTAGGTATAATTGCCACCTCCTGATGAGGGTGATGGAGGACATCACCATTTGATGGGATCACTGAAGGAGAGCAGCAGAGGCAAATTTTTCATAGATGTCCATGTGAGCAGGTGTCAAACACCAATGAGGGTTTTATTGTGCCAAATGCTATTCCGCTGTTTGCTGCCATACAAGATCCATCCTACCAAGATATCACCAAGGGCAACTTGGTTTGACCTCCCATAGGCAACTACTCTGGGGAGGGAGGGAGTTTTCCTGGACAGTGGCAGGACCTCTCCTGCAAGAAAAAAATATTCTGGGAAATGGGGCACAACAGACCCATTTCTCAAGTCCTCTCCTTGGACCCATCCCAACCCAATGCCTCTCTGCTAGCAGACCACAAGCTGTGCTTGAATGTTGTCTCCTTGGGCAGGTGAGCTCTGAGTTTGGCCCTTTGTTTTTCAAAAAGTTCCCCAAACTACCATTTCTTAAGTATATATTGAAGCCTTGCAAGTCAACTTGGTGCTGCACAGGGTTTCTCCAGTTCCCATGGCATCCTGGTATGATGTGTTTTGGGATGGAAGGCTTGGCTGACCAAAACCCATGGCATAAAAAAATATGTGGACAGAGGTTTACACCAGCCTTGTAGGAGTGATAAGAAACCTTGTTCAGTTTAGATAGGATTTGCAAAGAAAATATGGAGTTGCAACAGGTTAAGACAGGTGAGTTTGTACCTACTTCTTGGTCTTCTAGTTAACAGAGTACTGAAATGGTTCTGTGCCACCTAAGGAAAGGGACAGTTTTGCTGAAGACCAGGAAAAGGTTGCTGGGGAAGTCTTAAAAAGTTTGTGCCATCATAATCACATTGATTCAATCCCATCTTGTTGGATTCAAAAGTCGAATCAAGCTGAATACCTTATCTAAAGGAAATATTCATGTGCGTAGATGCTGGCTGGTATCTCACAAGGCTTTTGGTGGTCAGTCTATGGGCAAGGACAAGAGAGGATGAAAGAGGGAAGCACAGCCCCATGTCTTGGGGAGGATGGAGTAAAAGATTGAGTTTATCAATCCCCTCTTTGCAAAAGGCATCTGAACTCCCCTTTTAATTAGAAAAAATGTGGATCCCTTGTGCTTCCTCCATGTGCAGCTGGTGTCTCCAGGCTTTGAGATGACCAGAGCCACAAGGGGCTGCTCTGCCTGTCCCAGCCAGGGCTGTTGGGGACCATGGCCAGTCTTGGGTGAAGGACCATCACCCTTAGCTGTGGCTGAGCTTTGTGTCATCTCCTCCTTTTCCTGTTGAATGTGGGTTGAAGAGGGGTATTTCTGCACCTGGAAAATCCATCCTTCATAAAGCCTTTGTGTGATAATAAGGAGCTGGAGCAGAAAGCTGCATAGGTCCTCCTGCCTCATACACAGAGAGAAGGGATGGGAGCAAAGAGGCTCATGTGCTTTCCCCATCTCCCTTCAGCATGCCCCAAATACTTATAGCTTTCAACAACAGGATTACAGAAATGTCCCCAAGTTTCCTCTAGTGTTGTCTCAATTTACTTCCTACTGTTAACTTGGCTTTACACTTAAATGATCAGGAAAAAAGAGTCTGCATTATTTTGTGTGTGTGTTGTTTTCTGGTTTTAATGAGATTCAGAACTGGAGGAGGCAGAAATATCCTCCTTCCCTGGAGAGCCCCATGTGGCTGACAGGGATGGTTTCCTCTTCCTGAAGCAGGAGGGTTGTGTAAGTGCCACTGACCCTCCTGCTCATGCCCACACCAAAAAACAGGTTAGCTGGGGTGAATGGATGGGGTGGGCACTCAGTCCATGTATCTGAGACATCTCCCTGGGCTCATCCCCGTCCATCCATGTGACCCCAGTAGGGGTCTCACAGGGAGACAAGCGTGGTCCTGTATAAGGATGGCCTAAAGGACAGTCACAGCAGGTTCGGGGCCAGGCAGGGAATGTCCCAGATCCACTGGTGGCTCTATTGAGGAGCGTAAGCAAGCTGTGATATATTGCTTTTCCCATTATATAGGATTTTACAGACCCTCAGGGACACTCAATCACCTACAGCTATTAGTTTGACTGATTAAGGCCCTTTTCCTCTTGTGGCAAACTCCTTTTGTGAAAGGTTTTCAATAGCCACCCTGCTTGGAACATTGTTCCTCTACAATTTCCTTTCAAAACACCATAAAGGGCACTCTACTACTTTACCCTCTCATAAAACATCATGTGAACCTGCTTTGCCCAGTTTGCTCCTTCAAGGGCAAGATCTTATTCTGGGACAATATCTGGGGTCAGGTGGGAGTTGCAGGGTCACGTGATGCTGGAGTGAGATGGAGCCATTAGCAAGGGGGATTTGAGATGAGATGTAAAGCAAAAGTTTTCTGCTTTGGTTTTTTTTTTGCTGTTTGCTAATATGAGGATCCAGGGTCACCCAGGGAAGTGAAGGATAAAATGAACTTGAAAGCCCAGAGAAGGAAATGCTGCTTCGCACATATCAGTTGGTTCAACCTTGCCCAGCAGAGGCTGGGAGCAGATGCAGATGCTTTCAAGGTACTTGGAGGTAAATGGTGCAGAGGGAGAAAGGCTGTTTCTGCTGAAGAAACATGCTGTTGTGAACAGCAAACAGTTAAAACTGATCATTTAATTAAGACTGGAAATCAGAGGAAGGCCAGCCTTGATTGCCACCAAGGGAATAACAGATATAGGGAACTGGAGAGGGTTGCAGTGGCACAAGGTCCTTCCTCCCCATGTCTGTGGTTACTCCCACACCCTCTCATGAGGCTATTGGATATATCATTGGGACCCAGTTAGTCCATCAGGTGCTCTTTGGGCAAGGCAGTGATGGAGCAGGGCAGAGACGGTATCAGGAGGGGTTAAGCAGAAGCCATCTGAAGTTCAGTCAAGTTTATATCTAGCATCAATCCTGAACTGGCTCATCTAAGAACGACTTGGCTGCCCCAGTACCATCCCCAGAGTTGCACATGTAGAGTCTTCACATTAGCCGAGCGGTCCATGTGAAATGCCAGTTGTAGTAATGTGGAGCAGTTGGTATGTAGCATCCATCAGGGAGTTTGTTTTGCCTGTCACCCATGTCTCAGGCTCTGGCAAGATGAGGTTTTCTACCCAGCTGTTCTTGTTTCTACCATTGTGATCAGTGCTAAGCCCTTATGCACTTGAGGGTATCAGTGAAAATATGCCCAGCCATGAGTCACCCCTGAAGGCAGATGTATGGTTGCAATCCTGTCAGCAAAACACCACGAAAGGCGATGCCATATTTACAGCTCTTTTCCTGATGCTAACAACAACTAAAAGGCTTTTGCATTTCATGTGATGCAGGAAAAATGTACTTCTGTACATATCAGAGCACTCTGTAGGCTCAAGGCTAATGTTAAGAGAAAGATAACCTTTGTGAGTTCGACAGGATATGGTCCACATGAGCAGGACTTCAGGAGTTGCCTATCCATTACTGTTCTCCATATCTGCTCTGTCCTCCTTGAGCATCTAGCTAAAGGCATATTGCAGAAGGGTAAAAAGATACTCATCTAAGCAAATTTAATCCTTTCTTTTCATTGTTCCTGTTTTTTTAATGCCAGGAGGCAATGGCAAGACCAAGCCAGGTGTGTTTTCCAGCTGCAGGTTTGCCACCTCTCTATTGAGAGCTGCTTTGTCATTACATAAAAACTCTACAACACAAGACTTTTTATTCCCTTTTTTATTTTAACAATCTTGGTGATCCCTGTCCTGCAGACTAAATTTAACATGATTTGCCAAGCTGCCAGTAGACTTTATAGCATCAGGAGGCTTTTGCAGATTGTTTTTCTCCATCTCTGCAGCTGATTGAAAGACTTTATTTATCAACTGGCAAAACATGCTACTGTTATCAGACTTCTGGGCTTCACCTCCATGATCTCAAGTGCTATTTCAGATACCCTAGCATATAGTGAAATCCATGCAAGGAGCTGGCAGACACCAGACCTTGTGACACCTGCACCAAAATGGAGTGGGAGCCAGGCAAGATGGCATAAAGCATCTCCAGTTACACTGATGCCTTGAGTGGCCACCTAAAACACAGAGACTAGACAAGAATAAGAGAATAAAAGGAGGTATTTATTTGAAGGGCCTTCAAAGGTACACCCTGGGCAGTCAAAAGGCTACACCCAAGATGGACCCTGGGTCACGGGTTCTTCACACTTTTATAAGTTTGGTTCATTTGCATATCAGGGTTAATTCTCCAATTATAACCTCAGTTTCCTGATGTAATTACCCCAAGTTTGCCTCCCTCTAGAGGCTTTTAGTTTACACATTTTGGGCCTGGTGTCCTTGGAGTGGAAGCCTGCAGAGGTTTGTTATGTCTAACCAGCATGAGAGAACAGCAGCTAACAGGCCACAAGGAACTTCAGAGTTACACACCAGGCAGTACAGGATTTGAAAAATATAAAAGTTAAAACCTAAGGCATCAACACCACCCTCTGGATCCCACTCCATGTGTCCATAACTATGTTAATCATATATGAACTGAGTGCCAAAGTTCCCTTTATGCTCAGAGGGGATGTGGTCAGTGGAGTTTGGAGGATGGTTCACCCCAACACAAAAAAATTGGTCTGGCCATCTTATAAGAACAGGTTTCCTTGATTTATTTTGCCTTCCCATGTTGACCAGAACCAAGGAAGTGTGAAAAACAAAGCGCGGTGGCAGGAGTTGAGCCAAAACATCTTGCACTGGAGGAAGCACTGAGACATGGATTTGTTTCTGGGGTCTCTTCAGCAAGAACAAAGACTTGAATCTGGGCATCCCATTTCTCCCATCTTATGGAGGGGAAATCCCTTCTCAGCCAAGGAAAGCAAGGGTTTCCACCAAGACATTTTTATGTTCTCAGAGAGTGCTGCCTTGGCACTTCTTGAGAAGCTTTAGGGGCAGCAGTCTCCACTTCAGACCATGCTTGCCATAAGTATTTCTGGTGTCTGAAGATAATTTCCTTGTGTCTGTACCTGGAAGATGCACATGCCTGGTGAGGATCCCTCACCCACATTTAGCTCAACTCCTTCGTTGGGGTTTTAGTTCTCCTTTTGTTTTTTTTCTCTTAAGGAATTTCCCCCCATACTTGTTACTAGGAGACAATAACGACTGGATACTTAAGAGAGACAAAAGACATGGCCACAGTTCGAGGGAGGGGTCCATCTGGCTACTCTCTTTTACCTGGGGTTTTCTCGTGTAGGGCAAAGATGTGGCGAGATTTGGACTGGGAAAAAG
>VZTA01008788.1:0-16565 GCA_013398855.1 Mohoua ochrocephala | reverse complement strand
AGGGAGATGATTCTCCCCTTCTACTCTGCCCTCATGAAACCCCACCTGGAATACTTTGTCCAGCTTTGGGGCTCCCAAAAAAAGAAGAACTTGAGCCTGTTGCAGAGAGTCCAGAAAAGGCCTGGATGCTCAGAGGGCTGGAGCACCTCTCCTGTGAATACAGGCTGAGAGAGCTGAAATTGTTTAGCCTGGAGAATAGAAGATCCCAGGGAAACATTTTGGCAGCCTACCATACCTTAAAAGGGGCTACAAGAAAGCCGGAGAGGAACTTTTCACAAGGACATGTAGTGACAGGAAAAGGGAGAATGGCTGAAAAAGAGTAGGTTTAGATTAGATATTAGGAAGAAATTTTTTACAGTGAGGGTGGCAAGGCACTGGAACAGGTTTCCCAGACAAGATGTGGATGCCCTATCCCTGGAGGTGTTCAAGGCCCAGCTGGATGAGGCTTTGAGAACCTGGTCTAGTGGATGGTGTCCCTGCCCGTGGCAGAGGTTTGGAACTAGATGATGTTTAAGTTCCCTTCCAACTAAATACATTCCATAATTCTATGATAGCAAACTTTCCTAGTAATAAACAAAAGTTCAAGAGTGGGACATATTGCTTTGTAACACTACAAGCAAAAACACAAACGGGTCTACCAATAATATGGGCACAAGCAGAATCTTAAACACAGAAGTATGAATAGTAGATAATAAAATAAAATGCTTTGACTAATGAACAAGACAGCCTGTAATATTCCAAAATCAAAAGTAAAGACATGAGGTATTAAGAAAGATGATCTTTTGCTCACACAAAACTTTTCACCTGCCTTTGTGGTAATTTCAGTGTGGTTTTCTAGTTATGGAATAATCCCTAGAAGTCTCAAATGATGTAGGTAAGTAAGCAGACAATGCTTAAGCATTTATGAATAAGAACACTTCTGGGCTTGGATATAGGATATGCTTTTCTTGACAGGATATTCAATGTTAGAGTAATATATCTTGCAATATCAGTATTAGAAACAACATTTCATATCACAGTTTAAAGGTTGGAAGGATCTTGCTTAATGTTGTATTAATTTGATCAGAACATGCGTGCTATACAATAATTTCTACGAGTTAGAAAATGTTTCATGGTCTTTTGCAGAAAAGCCTATTTGACAATTAATGTGACTGTTCCTTTTCAATATTGGAATACAGATTTAGCAATAGTTTAAAAATCAGCCTATGTGCAACAATAGGGAAATAAGATTTCTTATTTTATCTTTGCCACAGATTTTTAGAAATACAGAGGATTCAGCGTGGTTAGGACATGCAGTCCAGAAAACATTGTAATGATCATAAAGTAGTACTATAAATCATGCAATGTCAGGAGAGTGATCCTATAACTAGTGATTAGAACTACATAGCCAAGGAAAAATGTAACAAAGAACATTCCAGGAAGACTGAGATTATCTGATTACCTAAAACATATGGAAAGCTACTTAAACCTCTTCAAAAAACCTTTAGCCTATATTTCAATGTATTCAATATTTAGCTTTTTATCCTTAGCTTTTTGTTCTGCCTCAATTTTAGAAAACACAACTCGAACATTTCATTTGACCTTCACCATTAGCCTAAATGACAAATAGTATTATAATCTTAGTGAAGACACCATTGTCAACCTCTCTTCTTGTAGACTCTTGTGCATCTTAAAACACGAGGAAGAGACAAGATAAACTACAGTTAATCACAGTATAAAAACTTCAGGACAGGATTCAATTGACCAACACTATAATCTCCATTGCATCATAAAGAAACTAATGGAGCTATTCACTCACCAATTTCTAACAAAAAGTCAACAGCTGTTCATAAAGGATGTTGAAACAAATAGTCATACTTCACAAGGGATCCTGATCATCACCAAGAACCAATAAAAAATGGTGACCTCAGTTAGAAGCCTACGGTTAATGTTGTTTTCTGGACTAAACCTATCAAAAGTGAAAGAAACGTGGTGTATCTACACACACTCTTGAAACAAAACAGAAGTTTAGCACTTGTAGTTCCCAAGAGTTTCCTTATTGAATGAAGTTTGCATTAAAACTTCCTGAAGAAAAACAAATTTTTAACCCCTCTGAAATGATTACTCGAGAGCCTCCTGATATCTACCCACAAATCCTCATGTATTTTCAAAAACTCAAAACCCATGCAAAATTAGGCCACAGGCTGAAAGCTAACTTCATGAATAATCTTCAAGTTATCCCATGCCAAAAACAAAGTCAACAGTAAGGAGAAGATGTTTAAAAATCTAAGTACTAAGGGAAAATAAATACATGCTGTACAGTATACTTCAAACTATTCAGTGGTAGAGAATGATGAGGAAGAGACATATATAGTGTTTGTGCGCACAAATGTATTTTGAAATAGTTGTGCCTCGGGAAAGAGTATAAGGGAATTAAGGAACAGTGTAAAAAACAGGTAAAAAATTTGAAGGATTAGGTTGTTTTGAAAAACACAAAATCCCCTCAATTTAAAACTATTTCACTTCGCCTGTGTTTGGGTTTGAAAAAAACACACCTAGGCCAAAACACCTAAGACTGAAGCACCTTGAATTGATCTGCCTCAACAATAATTAAGACATTTACTTACATTTTAAAATTACGGCTGCTTCCAATATAAGCAGGTCCTACCATGGTCAGCACAAAGAGGAAATAAAAGGAAGAGTGTATAAACACATTCTAGTTCAACAAAGATTATTTGAATATTTTATCGTCAAGGATTTCAAATACCTGTGCCGGAAAGCAAGTCTGACTGCAGTATAATCTAGCTTCATTCCACCAACACTGCTCTCTTCCTCACAACAGCAATGTTATCTCTAATTCAATGAGAAACATATTTACAGGAGAAATTTTTATCGATCATAAAATATTCCTTAACAGCTCAGAGATAGTGGGCTTGTAGATAACTCCATAGAGACTTTTGCAGGTTAGTTGAGAAATTGTACACAGAAGATTTCCATAAACAATAACTCTGATATAGGAGATTTTCAAATAGAAAAGCCTTGGGGATCTATTCTTAGGCATCTTTTTTTTTTTTTAATTCCTTTTTCTTTGATGTTTTGTTTATTAAATTTTTAAGATAAAGGAACAAAAAAAGGACAGACATCAGAAGTTCCAAGAAATATATATAATTATTAGATCAATAAACAATTCAGCAATTCTTAGAGGACATTCAAATAACCTTCTACAATAAAAAGCCTACACTATATGTGAAATACAAATCTTAAGAGATAGTTAACATTCCAGACAAATACAAGCATATTGGTAATGTTGATTTAGCACTCTTAATTTTGTTCAAAATTACCTCCACAGATCATAGACTCAAAGAATAGTAAAGAGAACAAAAGCAGCCCACAACAAAGAAATGTACATAAAAGGAACAGCAATAAATAAAATAAAAACTGGAAAACTGAATAGATAATAAATGAATAAGTAAGTAGAATAGCAATATTCCATCAGTTCCTCGCTAAGCAAACACTGACTCTGAAATCTGATCTATAATATCATTTAATGCAAACAATATATAAAAAATTTACCACCAATCACCCCGTATTATCATCTCTATGGCGTAGCATTGTGTTGAAATGAATCACATATTATCTATATTTCAAGACCTTGTCACTTATTTGTTATTGCATCACCATATTTTTGGAAAAGAAGTTAACATGTTGCAAAATAACGGAATTCATAACAAATTTGGCCTGATGCACCCTTGCACAACTTCAACTATTCAATTTTATCGGAGAAACCTGCTAAAAATTTTTGTCTGAATTAAAAGAGCAGTGTTACTGTTAAGTATCAGTTAGATAAGTGCATGTGTTCCCTTCCCTGCAAAATGAATTTTTACCAAGTCTGTCCCATATGGCCTTCAATTATGTATTATGACATCTTTGATCTAGGTTATTGGAAGTGTCAAATCAAACTTTAACAAGGTGTAAGGAAGGATAACCAGCAATGAGGTGATTCAAAAATGAAATTAATATCAAAAGGGATCTTTATTTCACCTCCTTGACTACAGAAAAAGTAAACTGTGAATGTTCTCTTTTTGTCATGGGTCCAATACTTGGGCACCATATAGTGCAGATCAAAAAAAAAACTTTTGAGAGGGCAGATTGCTGTGCAAAACATTCTGCTCACTTTCACCTGTGACAAAATTGTGTATTTAAATATCCCCATGGTGTCATTGGGGAAGCTGGAACCCTAAGACAAAAATTGGTTTTGTAAATTTGTACTTATGAAACATATTTTGCACCACTGTAATCAGTTAATTACCCAATTTGGCAGGGCTATTAATAATCTTTTTTTTCAAAATTTGTATTAGTTTGCCTGTATTGATTCCTAATGATATGTTATATATCATAGCCTTGATTTGATTTACCCTATCATTCCCAAAAGCCTAAATTTGAAAATTATTTCTGAGTTAGATTCTACTCTCCAAAAAAAAAAACCACCTAAGAATTCCAAGATTTCTTTTTAATTAAAATGTCAAAAATTCAGAATGACTGCATATATTTTGTTACTTTTCTGAACTTGAGACATCCCTATAAAAACTGCAAAGCTATCAAAGGAATCCTGTGAATTTCCTTTTCTGCTTTGTAAAAAATGCCTTTTATTTAAAATTGCTTACACAATGTGAACGGTAAATCTATGTAAAATATTATAAAAGAAAGTTCCTCTTCCAAAACCCTGTGTGTCCTAGGCAAAAAACATAGACCATTTTGAAAATATAATTTAGAAATCGATGGGGGAAAAAACCAACCCTGAAACATGCAACATGGTGCCTGTATTCATAGAGAGCTACATTCATTTATTTAATATTAATTCCTATGCAACTTGAGAATTTTTTTCAAGTGTGTTAAAGAAATAAGACAGAATCAGAAAACAGTGTCATGGCATTTTTATAATATGACAAAGATCTAAACCTTTTAGTTAAAGTGAGGAAAAAAAGTAATTGAGGAATTTTGCCTTGCCAAGGAGTCCAGTATAATTCTATTGCAGACTCTTAGCATTTAAACCAGAAAAGCACCAATGCATTAATGAATCCACAGGGCTAGAGTTTTGATTTCCAGCACACGAGACGTCCTGACCTTGCCAGGGAGCTTTTTAAATGAGGTTGATCATAAGGTAGGTATCTGCATCTCCAAAAGCAGTCTTGGGCTCTCTTTTTAGTAATGGGAAATTAATCGATACAGACAATGGAATTTTTTTAATTAGTCATTTTATCTTTAAAAGGCTTTAAATTGATCAGATTTGTTAGACACCTAAGTTATAGGCTTTTCAGACTACATAAAGGGACCTATAAAGGGAGCCAACTGGCTCATAGAAGCACTTGCTATTAAAAGAAAACAGTCCTACATATCAAGAATTATTTTGTACTATAATTTAACTCATTAAACTAGTTCATTTTTTCTAGTAACACCTTTCTATATGTTTGGGCAAGGTGCTCGCAAAGAGACATAACAAATTTGCAATAATTTCCCATAACTATGTACAATTTTTATAGAGAATTTATTTCCTCTTCTGGACCCACACTGGCATTCTCATACTGCATATCATTATGATATAGACTCAGGATCATTCAATTATTGAGTTCATTTCAACTCTCTTCTTGATGTTGGACAGTTTTTGTAGAAGTACACAAAAACGATAGACTCTAATTAGGCAACCTATTTTTACCTGTCAAAAACCATTATTAAAGATGCTGATTACAGGTTCATAATAAATATGGCAAAAATTATTTAAATTACTCAAATAATCAAAGTAAGGTGAGGCTTAGTTGTATGGCTACATGTATATACAGAATCACAAGCGTATGCTTATCATGAGAAATAAAGGCTGGGTACTTCTCACCAGCTTGACTTGCTCATTTAAATATTGACATTTAAGAATGTAAAGTAGTTTTCATCATTAAGAAACTTCATAAATAGTATAGACAAAAGTACATTTAAAATTTTAAAATGTTGTTATGGGAGCTGTGCAAAATCTAATGAAACAGTCACAAAGCATAAGAACATATACATAAAATTTTTCCTACTTTCAGAGTTCAGTTACTTTATTAACAGGTCTGAAAATTGTACTATATTTTTACAGATAAATTATTTATTGGTTGACTATTTGTTCTAATTCATAAGGACATAAATGTGATGGTAAAAACCTCTCGATAGTATGTTTATAAAAACCTGTTGTGGAGCTTCAGATAAAAGATATGGCAGTAAGTTGAGAAGAGAGTTCTTATGAATGCTTTAATTGTTTGGGGCCATAGGAAATGAAATCAGATTTAAAAAAAAAAAAAAGACCCAATTTTACTCACTTTTGTTCTTTGATCCACTGATTAACATTTGCAACCACTAACTCACTTTCCTGATGGAGGTGACTGTTGTCAGTTCGTGCTGCTTCCAGAGACTGGCACAAAGTTTCCAGCTGTGGATGCAGAGAGATCAAAGCATATGATGGACTCCCTAGAACACAGTCTATCTGGAATACTAATAATAGTCTGTACTACTTGTAAAGAATCAAGTCATTTTTCTCCACTCCTTCAAATAATCAGGGTTTCCTTGTACATGCTATTAATTGATTCAATATGCTAGAAGGAATGTCTGAACTTTTCCCACGCCTTACATTTACCCGTTTATTATAATATACACTAGTCTACCTCCAGAGGTTGTTTTAATTGAAATCAGATTTATTTTATAAAAATGGAACCATTATAACTTACTATGTTTCAGTTTAAATGTTTTATTCTTTCCACTTTTTGTTTTATTTTTGCCATGTATTTCTTTCGGATTAGCTCTTTGGTCATGGCTCATTGCATTTAGAATAGAAAGAATGTTAAAGGGATGGAGTTATTTTGGTATATCCAATATATATAAAAAATAGGGAATGCTGAAAGACTGAAGAACCTAAAACTTGGGAGCTGAATGTCAGACTTTCACCTTTGTATCTCCTAATGGAATCAAATACAAGCCAATGGCGTTGAAAATCTGTTAACGTCTGATAGGTACTTGAGGCCTAGGTAAAGTGATAAAACGGTTTGATGGTTTCTGAACAATCTCTTTTGGGTGCAGTTCTTCACTTTACATCAAAAGGCATCACAAGAATTGTCCCAGCATGCTCTAACGGGCCAAAACCTGATTTTTCCAATAGACCCATTCTTACCCAGCTGCCAGAACCGCTACTAGTGTCAGCTCACAATAATTAATAATTGTGCGGAAATTAACTTCTAGAAAACTAAATCCACTTTCAAAATCTGTAACGGCAACAAAATTCTGAGTGGAGAAACCTTTTGTTAAACAAAAAATAACTAAATCTTACATGAAGAAGACACAAGTAAGAGTAGAATATATTGGTCTTGAACCCATTGACCATAATAGATTTAGAAACCGTTACTGGCCAAATAGAGGAATGTTATAATACAAAACCATATGTAGATTTTTAAGAACTAAATATATTCATGTTTTCCAAGTGAGAACATACATTTAAAAATAACATTTCCTTCAATAACATTTTACCATTGTTAAACCCAACAAAAATTAACATCAAAAGTAGCGTGTTTTTGACTGCTGTTCAAAATAGTTGTTTCATATCAATAACATTTAAAACTTCTGAGTGTAATAAATCTTCAAATATTATGCATAAAAGCCTCTTTGTTATTAATATGCATAATATATAATGGAAGAGACAATATATATCTAATTAAAATCAAATCAAAATAATACCCACTTATTCTTGTGAGAGCGATCTGTTATGCATATTAATGTTATGTAATAGATTACACTAATACTGTAAAATCAATTTACTTTTTTTAAAGATCTTTAAAATATTATCATGTATTATTAAGCTACACACAATTTATATCTGGTTGCTTTTGTAAGTATATGAAATTAGAAAAGAAGGTTTAGTAATTGACAAGTTATGATTTCCTGATGTACTGACGAAGCATATAAAATATGTCAAACCGATGTTGACAAAAACAGGTTGATCTGAAAGGTTTTAGAAGCGTTACAAATATGACTGGTTTATATATTTATATAAATATACATGTCTGTATGTTTAAATGAGAGTAATTTGAAACAGAATACCTAGATACCATATACCTCTATACTTGCATTATCAAAAATGTTAGAAAAAAATTTCATATTTCAGGTGTTCTGTCTTAAAAAAAAATAATACAATAAAGACTGATATGGATACACAATGAATTGAACAGGAATAAAACTGCAGTTTTCATAATTTTATCATTTTTATTTAGACTTTTGGAAGGTAATCATTGGAAGTATTCTCCTTTTTCTTTGTTTTTGAAAAATTGTGAGCAAATTTTAGTCCTCATAAAAATGAAGTTTCAGTAAATGCGATTTAGGTAGGCAAGCCATGACGTTACAAGAAAGAGAGCGAACATCCTTCTAGGGCTTTTTTATCAGTTTCGATCAGTATTATGTTCCTTGTCATCATCCTGGCATCTCTACAGAGAAGACAAAGGAATGTGTAAACTCAGGTAGTAATTTTGGACCAAGCCATATTATACAGGAAGAAATTGATAGTTACCAGTGATTTCTCCCTTTCTCCAACAATCTTTGCTGAATCATTTCTTGGAGCGTGTGGATACTAACAGGCTGCTTAGAGATTGATCTCATCAATGAGTAAATGGTTGAGGGGCAACTCTGAGTACTATGCTCTTTAGATATAAATTTATCACCTCCATCATGTCAGCAGAGGAATACTGGCTACTGGAAATGGGGCAGAGCTCAGTAGACAGCAAATGGGCCTCTACAAGACTATTTATTTTCATGGGAAACCTAGATGAGATGGTGACTTGTACAGAAACTTTCTGTTATTTCCAAAGCCTGCCCCTTCCTGAAGCTGTTTGCACTCTGTGCCCAGCCACGTGCTGGTCAGTACCATGGCACTCTCAGCATTCCTGGTCCTCTCGTCGGTTTGATCATGCCATTGCCCAGGTCCAGTGGTTGAGAAAAAGGGACTGTGGTATACTGAGCATTGCTTCAATACAGAGCTAGTTAAGGATCACATCTAAGCCCAGGAGTACACCAAGATTCTCTAACATAAATGCAAAAAAAAAAGTGCAGAAAAAATTGTACATAATTATAAGAGATTAAATATGCAAACATCTTTGAGCAGAAAACTGGGATTAAGCCATTAAAGTCATCCCCACTTGTGTCCTAAGAAATAATTTGAACCCAGTTTCACATAAGCCCTTCCTTTGCTAACCCAGTATGCTGCTAATGAATTAAATTAGTAAGATAAGCAAATGCAAGGCCCAGTCCTAGTAGGAAGCTGCTTTTACTGGACCGTAGGCTTTTCTTCTGCACCTTGTAATTCGTCACATTTTCCAAATATTGTCAGTGGTTTGAAGTGTTGTTCTAGAGGTGTGCTTCTGCTACCAGAAAGTATGCCACATGGTCCATAGTGAATTTTACCACAAACCGAGGCATTCTTTTTTGTCCTAAGGAAAGGCTACCAGAGCTGTAGAGTGGATAGTCACTGATTGACGTGAGTGGACCTGCGTAATACAAAACATTCAGCCTTGGCTCCTAAGAGCTTTTAGGAAATCCCATTTCTAAAAGTTTTCTTGGGAACAAAATTAAAAATAGAGCCAAGTTTCATGATGTTAAATCACTGATGATGTTAAATGACACAGTCAATATAAGCCTCCTGAAAATATGTACAATTAGCAATGAAGTGCAACTTCAGTGCAAAAGAGTCCTTAGATTGTGCCAAATTAATAATTTTGCATTTAAAGGTGAATGAAGGCATTAATATAAAAATGGCAAGTTGACAGTGATATTCTGCTTATGTGAGTGGTAGAAGATACAGTATATTTTATCCATTTCCTACACTTTATAATATCTAATATCTCAAATAAAAATTTCAACTTTGTCCAATTTTTAAAACAGTAGTTTAATTTTCAATGCATCTGGTTTTATACTGTTCTAAAAGCTGAAAATTCAGAATCCTTCACTACTGTTCAAGGTTGGACTTCTGGAAATTATTTTCTACAACTGGATTTATACCCTGTATTAATATAATTTAATTGTACTTGTCTAAACAAGATTCCTGGAACATGAACATGCTAGGTTCAGTTGGTCCCTCTGTAGACATGAGCAGGCATTTAAGGAGAGTGATCTCAGTTTGTCTCGATCTCTCTCTAGAGCTGACAAGAGAGTCAGTTACCTTAAATATGGCAGGTGAGAGACATGATGGGAGCATAGTCCTTTTATTCATATTATATATTCCATATATACCTCCTCACATTTTTTTTGTGTCCTAGTTTCCCTCTTATGTTTTCTCTGGAAAAAATTACCATGAAAAGGTCATAACATGACTGCAGAAATAAGTTACAATATGTGTTAATGGCAGAAGTTTCAGTCTTCTCTCACCCTCCCTCCCTCACATCCTTTACTCTTTTCAGGACTTTTTGCTAAAGTATTATCTCATCTTTAACCATAAAGATGGGGTAACACCTGTGTCCACAATATATTATGACTGAAGACTGATTCTGGAAGATCATGACTTTATGAATGGAAGACCTAGTAGTTTAATGGAGAAGAAATACATGGATGTTGCAATGCTTCTGTGGACAAAATCTATATATTTAGGAGAAAGAATGACCCAAGTTTAAGACTTTGAATATAACAAGAAAGATTGACCCAGGCTTAAAACTTCGAATGCAACTGAAGTAACCAACTTACACATTGTAAATTCGAGAAATAAGTTTCTCATTCTAGACTCTGCCATAATGTCAGTCAACTGCCAATCTTCCCAGTAAGGAAACGTAAGTCTCAGGTGGTCTAGTCCAGTCAGCCAATGTTATTACTTTGTTTGCAAGTAAGATTTTAATTCCTGGACAAGGAAAAACACAAACAAACAAAACTAACACTTTTTCTGGTGCAAGAATATTCATATCATTAAAATGATATATTGAGTGATTTGTTAGTAATCCTCATGCAATATTTTGTCTCATTTCAGGGAAGAATAGCTTCTTTGCAGTTATGATTTAAATCTACCTGAGAAAGATGCAATATTAATGGAAAAAATCTCATGCAACAAAGAGAATACAAATACAAGGAACTAGAGAAACATGTTTATATTTTGATTTACATTTATTTTTAACCTATACTAATGTATATTTTCTATATTGAAAAGCACTGCTTCGTGTTTTCAAATGCAGATTTCTTTTGCTTTGTCTAGACCCCTATTATTTTTTGAAGTAAATTGTACCTAGTTATATGATCACTATATATAGTACGAAAGGTCTTGAGCCTGGTCCTATAATACCTTAAATGCACACTTCAAAATAGAATTTAAGTTATAGGACTCTGGTCTAAGTTTATTGTTGTTCCAGTCTTGTGTTTTAGATTTTTCAAAGACAGCTATGAAGTATTCTAGTAATTTCTGTGTTCTCTCCTGTTGTTGAGAGGATTAGATGAATCTTTATTATTCAGGTATACACAGAACAGGAGACGACATCAGCAATCATTTTTCTAGGAAACATATCCTTCAAAGCCACTAAAATGTATAAAGAAATCTTCCCATGTCACTTCACCATAGTTGTGGAGCATTTTGTCACCTAAGATAGGAAGCTTGTGGAATTTCTAAGACAGCATATTAGAAAATATGTTGGGCAAAGAGACAGAAAGATGGGAAGACCAGTCTTGCAAACATCCTTAGATATATAGTCATTAGTATCCCTCTCTTTAATTCCTAGTTAGCAGTATACTAAATGGACTGGTAACTTCACATTTATTTTCCTTCACTTCATTATCCTTAGATAATCAGTGAAAGCACAGGAGACAAGGCTTTGGGAGGCTTTAAAAGTCTGGAACTGTGAAGGAAGATGGGTGTTAATGAAGAAGGGATGCCAATTCCCTCTTCTGCCTACTTGTCTGTATTGGCCATGTTAGAAGCATGTACAAGGTAAACTAGGTTTACAGACTATTTTTTTTCCCTTCGCAGCTTGTTTTCAAAAAGACAAGATTTCTGAAAGACAATCTATTATTTTGTGGGTATTCATTTTATCTGCTATTAAATCTTTCCGTATTCCTACTGTTTAAAATTCAAGTGTTCTTTTGGTTTGTCAAGTTAAGAATCCAAAATTACAAGGCAATTCTAAAAAAAAAATCCTGAAAGAACTTTTTAGAAACACTTATAACTACAGATGCTGCTTACAGGATGAACAAATTTATAATCAATTCCTGAATTACTTTATACGAAATGAAAAAAAAAAAATCAGAAAACTTACTTGAAGTTTGGAAAAGGCATAATTTAATAAGAAATTTTGACTCATGTAATTACAGTAAATCAGAAGTAATGGATTACTCATGTTGCATAATGTAATTGTGGAATTAGTAATTCATTACTTACTGAAGTGATATTTTTAAAAAAATCCACCTTAATTCAAATTTATCTTTGTAAAGAGAGTGTAACAGAGTGGACGGGAATGAAGTTTTTGTCTTTAGTTCCATTCTCCTGGAGGTTACATTTTCAGCCGAGGAAGATGGGACAACTGTATGGTGGGACACCTGTCTGGCCTGATCACACAGCTTCCTGATCCTGCCAGCTTCTTCAGTCTCATATCACTGCTGGGAGGACATAGAGAAAGCAATTTCTTTTCAGCCTGAATTTTTGCAGAGGTTTGTCACTGTTAAGTATGGGCCAGCATCAGGAGCACTGGAATCTTTAATATTATAGCTAGATTACAGCTTCTGGTGGATCACTAGGTGAGACAGGCTCTTCTTACACGTCACATTCTGCAGGAGCCTGTCTAAATGTCCCGAGATACCTGGGTTCATCCTATCTGGTTCTAACTGCTTATCTGATTAAATACATTCTTTAATGATTTTTTTTGCTCTGTTTTATGCCCTTCGACCAACAGGGCCATGTATGCAACTTTATAATGTAACTTTAGTGAAGTTTATGTCTGGGGATTCTGTAATCTGCCTCCTTGTTCATTGGAGACCTATAGAAAGACAATTTCGTGATCCTTTATCTGCCCTCCTATTGAGACTTGTTTCTCTTTATTGACTATATGGATAAGCACAGATATCTAAGTTCCTATAGGAGAACCATTTAATGGGGGTTGAGTCAGTTTATTAAAAGAATATTTGTTAAACTCAGGTATTTAAATTGGTTAATACAGAAATAAGGTAGCATGACTCCTGACTTGCTATCTACCTTCAGATGTAGCATCAATGCCAGCTCACGGTGTGGCCAGCTGCCTCTGCAATAGAAGAAATCAAGTTGAGCAACCCGTGATTTCTCTTAATTATTGCAAGGGAAACTGGCATTTAGTTGCATATCTTAAAGCACAATAAACTTTGCCTTCCATCTCTTCAGTAGAACAAGAAAAACAAGCAGTTTGTGGCACAGCCGATACAACTGAAAATTAAAACACTCTTCCCACACTCCTCTTGTGTTTTGAAGGCATTAAGCACAATCCATCTACTGTCCACCCTTATTTGCTCTGGGGGTGAAGGTAGTAAATGGTATGCAAAGCCCTATTAGTGTGTCAGCAGTGATTCTCATTTTTTTCCCTTTTTGACATATGGAAAGAAAAGTGACAAACATTATATTGAACTATATTTTTGAAACCAGAAAGTAACCGAGAGAATTCAGTGGCTTGTACTTTAAGCACTTTGTGACAATGTAATGTAATACATTTGAGAGCTTTCCGATTTTGAAACCAAATATTAAATATGCATCCATTTAAAAAAGGATGATTTTTCAGTAATGCCTTAAAATAAAAATTTTCCACTATGAAGACACAGCAACATCCAAATGTTTTCAACCTAAATCCTGGAAATACCTTTCCAAATGCAGCAAGTTTTCTTGAAGGAGGAAGCTTATGGGCAAAAAAAGGAGGGGGAAATAAGGATGAGGGGCTTTACTTTGAACTCCCAGTTCAGTTAATTTCAGGGTTTTTTAAAAAGAAGAAAGAAAGGATGTTTCCTGCAGAAATATAAAGAAGATGCAAATAATGTGGAGAAAGACCAAATACTTTTTTTATGTGGAAAGGCTGCCACAATGGGCTCTGAGAAGTTTGGGAAAGGGACTATTATGTTGCTTGTGCAAACCCATATTGTATGATTTCCCCTTAAACAGTGGAGTTTTTCTTTGCTGCTATGCTTTGGGGAATAAAGATGAAAAGCTAGTAACAATTTGGCTGCGTGTCTTTAATAAAACCCAGGTTTTCCTTTGAGGTCACTAAAAGAAGCACAATTTCTAATTCATGTTTTAACAAATCCATAATGCATCAGTAGACTCACCTTCTTGCCTAAGAGAATACCACAGAAAAATCATGCTGTGGGTGCAAAAAAGAACTGCACATCACTTTGAATAAGTAGTTGAATAGAAAAACTGGTTCTTAAAAACTTCTGGTTCCTGTTTCCTGAACTATCTGCATGTTTATATTACTTAGTCATTGGGAAGAAGAAAAAAAACAGCAAAAATTGTTTTGGGACTAGGGATTAGACTTGAAGTCTCCCTGCTTCCTTTTGGCTCGATTCCTTTTTAGTCTTAGAAGTCTTGTATTTTTGGCAGCACAGTGAGCTGACTTCGGGAGAAGAGATGGCAGGTCTGCCCATCCCAGCTCCACAAGGCTTTGTGTTGGGCACAGCTTGGCAGGTCTGACATGGAAAAGATCTGGCATTCATCCACTTCTCCCACTACCCTTAGGTACCGTGAGAACAAGAGTCCGTGCACTTTGATGCTGTGGTTTATATTGGACTTGAAGCTTCTGTGTCTACAAGCCTTGCTGAATTCAGCTTAGCACCAGTTTTTCTGGATTAGATCTGATGAAAATGCAAACTAATGTGCTAGTAGGACACTTTCCTATTTGCAGGAAACTTTGTATTCCAGTTATAGACCAGTTGTGATAGTTGCTTAGGTGGCATCTCAAAATACAGGCTGGGTTGAACTCTTAGCTTTAAGCACCATATTCCTCAATGAAAATGTTTTACGTCCTTTTGATTTCATTTTACATAAAACAAATATAACATGTTTAGGGACTAAGCATAATTGAAGCACAGGCCATGGGGTGTAGTAAAGGTTGAAAAGGTTTTAAATTCAAATAGGAAATAAAGTTACCAAAGTGGTGTTTTCTGTAGTATATTTTTTAGTGACAGTTTTCAGACAAGAGTAGAATGGTGAATGTATAATTATTTGTTAACAAATAACTAACAACACAACAAGCAAATATAATTGGTTTAATAAAAGCATGGTAGATGAATATGTGGCAGAAAATTAAACTGCCTCTGAAGTAGAAAACTGTATATTTAAACTTGATGTTTCTGCTGAGATAACTTCCTCTTTATTTATTTTATAGGATGAGAGGACTTCAAACATTTCATAAATTGTGAGACTGATAAAGTTTTTATATTTATTTCTCAACATGTAAATAGGAGCAACAAATTTAGGAGAAACTACTCCACATTTTAATTTTTCAAATCCGTGTCACCTTCACTGAAGATCTGGATTCCTGTATGTTAACCCCTGAAAGAAGAAGTATGATGTTCAGTTTACGAATATATACATGTGGCAGTGCACAAACTGTTAAACACACAAGAAACAAATGTGGTTAAACTGTCAAAATAGTTTATATGGACAAATGTCGTCTGAGTAAAAAAACCCCAGTAAATAATGGGATATTGTACTAAATATGTATGCCAAATGATGACTCCTCTGTGAATCTATTGCAGTGGATTTATTGAAGCAGATGCCTCAAAATACATAGGCAATGTAGATTCTATGTTTGCATGGCTGGCAAATTTCCAGAGTAGCTCACTAAACACTATCTACCATTGCTGCCTTAACATGTCCTCTCAGCTGGTATTGATACTGATGTAGGCTGTCACTACAGCCTTAGAGGTTGAGATCAATATAATGGCCACTCATGTTGAAACGTATTTAGCCATCCTAACCAACTCAAAGTGTGGTGGGACCCATTTCAACTGCATGTACCACTGTAGGAGGCTCTCCAAAAAAAAAGCTGAAAGGCTTTTCACCTAAAAGAGATTATTATTCGAATTCAAAACGGAGGAATCACAATGCCTTTTTTCAAAGAGAAGGGAATCAAGATAAGCTGGAAATGCATAGCCAAAAGAGCAAATGTTTATAATAAGCTTTTCTTGGAATCAGAATCATAGAATGTTTTGGGTTGGAAGGGGCCTTTGAGACATCTGCTTTCAACACCTTCCATCTGCAGGAACACCTTCCCATAAACCAGGTTGCTCAGAGTTCTGTCTAACCTGGCCTTGAACTCCTCCAGGCATGGGATATGCACACCTTTTCTGGGCAACCTATTCCAGTTCCTCACCACCCTCACAGCAAAGAGCTTTTTCCCAATATCTAGTCTAAACCTACTCTCTTTTAGTTCGAATCCATTCATTCCCCCTTGTCCTGTCACAACATTCTCTTGTAAAAAGTCCCTCTCCATTTTTCTTGTGGGCTCCCTGCAGGTATTGCAAGGCCACGATTAGGTCACCAAAGCCTTCTGTACTCTGTTTGGATTAGTTTATGCTACACTTACAGATGAAAATAA
>VZTA01008787.1:195535-247279 GCA_013398855.1 Mohoua ochrocephala | reverse complement strand
GAAACTGAGGCACCGCCACAACACACTACACTACCTGCTCATAAAAAACAGCAGGGAAAAGCCAAACCTGCAAACAGGTGTACATGGTGATTTCAGGTCGTGATTAATCATCATGATTCAAATAATTTGTCCCCTAATTTTATACCACTGAAATGAAGGTTTCTGAGACTGCAGGATCTATGAGCACAATCAGAATGGGGCATCATTTCCTTGGACCAAACCTAAAGGTCAGCAGAAAGCACACATGTCCGTGTCCCTCCTGGGACAAAGAAGTGTGAGACTTCAAATCCGCAGTCCCATTAGCACTTTCCAGGACATTAATGCTTTTAACATGCTGAACCCTGGAGTTTCTTTCCTTCCAATTTTAGATTACTCATTGAAATGTCTATTGCAACTGTGGACCATGAGTCCATGGAAGGTGATGTGGGTAGTGAACCCTTATGGATTCAGTTGATGCTTGATTTTGTTTCACAGGTCTCTCTCAGATGCCTCTGGGGTGTGTAGTTTGTTAGTTTTGATCTAGGCTAAGACCGAGTTTCAAATTACAGCTTAGGGATATCCAAACAAGTAGAAAAAAAAAAAAAGAGATTATTCAATCTAACATGGATTTTTTTTACCAGGAAGTGATAACAGCAAACACGACAATTATAATCACAAAAGGAATTGCTTCCAAAAGTTTTGAGCAGCTAAAAATAAAGCAGAGAAGAGAAGGAGGAAGGATTTAGGACAAAAGCTGGAATTCAACCTTAAGTATAACAATGAGTATCTACATTTACTGTCATGAAGATCTTCTCATCAAAAGCATGTGCTAAAAGTCCCAGTGCACACAGCAAACACTGCACTATTTTAACTGGTCTATTCTGGGCCCACTTCATAAGGACCCATTGGTAAGACACAGTGGCAGGGCTCACTTTTTGCTCACATCTCTATATGAAGGGACAGAACTCCTCACAAATGACAGTAAAGGCCAGGGTATTTCATCCAAGATTTTATCTTTTGTTTAGTGGCATTTTGGCTTCAGTTTCACTATGCTGTTGACAAAGACATTTGAGCATTTTTATTGATTCAGAAATCTGGGCATTAAGACTCATCTTTATAGTTCACTTAAAAGTAAATGTTTCAAAATGTAAAACTCCTCATGCAGCTTTTAAACTTTATTGGCTGAAGACTGAGTGCTGTAAAATGATTTTTTTTCAGTAATGGAAGTTCTATTTTACAGAAAATGGTAACCATTAACTCTGCTTGCTGAGAGCAAATGAACAAAATCAGACCTGCTCTATGAAAAAGGAGGATTTGGTCACCATAATAAAAGTACAAATTTTTCATATCCTCTGTTTTCTCAAAACCTACTCATTCCTAACTCCTGGGTTTTACTACGCAGTCATGCGTTAACAGAGGAATCATTTTGCTCATTTTAAATGCGGCTGGAATGAAAAGTGATATAGGCGGAAACAGGAATGAATGAAGGACAACTTAGAAAATAGTTTTTTCCTCTTCTTCCCTGTAGTGCTTGCATACTACCTGGAAGGAACTCAGGAGGTTATCCATGGTAGCATCAGCTGCGTCCTTGTCCTTCCTGGCTGCTGTTTTTCTACTTTTAAAGGCATCTAGTCTGGAGACCCAGAATTTGTCCAGCCAAAACATTACAGGGCTTCATAATCTCACTGTCACAAAGGTTGGGGGTTTTTTTCCTTGGTGCCTAATAAGAATCTTCCCTATTCCAGCTGAAGCCTCTCTCTACCTCTCTAGCTCATGACAGGTTCTGTGTTCTGCTGTTTGCAGTAACTCATCAGATATTTAAAAACATTCCCAGCATTCACTCCTATCTCTTTTTCTTTACAGTAAGCAAATACAGTTTGTTCAGTCCTTCCCCCACAGGTAATTTTTGTCGTACCTGTGGGGATTGCAACAATGATCTGGATCCTCATGAGATGATCAGCATCTTTCTTATGTGCTGTGACCAAACTGAACTAAATGGGGCTGGATTTATAAGACAAAATACCTACAGCACCCAGAGTCCTGTGACTCCTGAGTGTCTTTTCTAGCACTGGTACTGGGCACACCACAGTCCCCAGACTCTATGACCTGCATATGGCATCTGCATGAGCCCAGACACGCTCCAACAGCTTCTAGCATGTACCTGGCATCCCTTCAAAGAGAACTAAAGGTCTCTTGCCTCCACGTTTTAGTGGATGATGGTGTTGGTGAGAACCTGGACCCGAATTAATCTTTGTTCCCCTTTTCGCTCCCAGACCTCACAAGGATGCGCCCTGTCACTCCTTGAGCTCTCCTTGTCTGCAGAACACAAAATTCTTCACACGAGGGAACAGCATGTGGGAAGGTTTGAGCATTCAGCAAGTTCTCCTCACATAAATCATCTAACATCTCTCACAGTGTCCTTCAGCTGCTTGAGAAGTTATTATCCCCATCCTGCTTTACTGCACGCTATTCCTACAGCTTTCTTGAGAAATTTTCTGTATTGAACACCCATGGAGTAGCTGCTTGGTCATCTGTTGCATCCTTGCCTGTCTCTAGACTTGATGGAATTTTTGAGAAAACGGTTTTTGGCAGTGGCTTCTTTGAACAGACTTGAGCCCCATGACAAAACAGAACAGCTTCAAAATTGCATGGGCACTATCAGACACGTGCAGGAGAAAGGGAAAAGAGTTGTGCACTGTCCCTCAATGGCTGCTTTTCACATGTATCTATTCTCTCTCCCTAACTGTAAAGTCTGGCTGCAGGAATTGATTTGAAGGGCTGGGAAAGAGCTGGTTGTGGCTGATGGAAGTCTTTGTGGGGGCAACAAAGTTGTGCTGTTCTGGGTGGATGCAGCTACAGAAAGCTCAGGGTCCAGGGCTTCAAGTTAGGGTGGGCTAGACACACATACAACTTCTCAGAGGGCAAGGTATAGAAAAAAGGTAAATAACTGTCTTTGGACCATTTAGTAATAGTTGAACTTGTGTGAACCTGGAATGAAGGCATGGCAGACAGGGTCTGAGTCTGCTCAGACATGGGATGCTCCAGAATGCCTCTAAATCCACACAGGGTTGGCATTTTCGTTGCTGTACCCACCACTGACTGTCAAAAGGGCCTGAACTCAGCCTCTCTCCAACATTCAGCATGGACATGGCCTAAAAGCATCTCTTGTTGGTTCAGACATCCCTTAATTTTGTTCAGTCCTGAAGGTTAAATAACCAGGACGGTCAGAGAGCAGCTCATGGTGTGCTGACCACACAAGCAGACATGTGCAAGTAGACCAGAGAGCCACAAGAGCACAGAGCTGGGACGGGATGGGTTGTCAAAGTACTTATCCAACATGCTGGCAGGATTTTTCAGCCCTTGCTGGTGTTCACACAGATGAATTTAATGCTAGCTTAGAAATTTCTTCCACAGCAGTACTCACACCCATGAAGTGGAGATGTATTTTGGGACGGAATAAGACACTCGAGCGGTACCTCCCTCTTTTTCCTTTGGGATGTGCTAGCAGCCTTCCAGCTCACCCTGGCCCTCCCTTGGATGGCAGTCCTTGTTCCTGCTGCGCAAACCTACCCGGCACGCCCCCTCAAAGCCCCAGCCATAGGAAGGGATGTCGAAGCCAATATTCTCCTCCCAGGATAACAGGAAAAAGAGCGGCCCTTCACCTTGCATTTAAACTCCCTAAAATAAGTGCTAAATAAGCTTGAAACCGTCTGGTGCGTGCGTGTCCGTCTGGGAGCGGGGAGCTGGCGGGGGAGGTCTGACTGACACAAGCACGCACCTCCCTTCCTCGGCTGACCTGGAGAGTCCCTCCCAAGGATCTCCCAGCACTCGCTCCCTGGTGGGATGGCATTCTCCCGCGAAGGAGCGATCGCATTACCCAGGCCCCTTGTGTAATTCTGGTTCCCAGCAATTGTTTTCTGGTGACCTTTTATTGTTAACAATTAGCGCTGGAGCTGGAGCACGACTGGTGTAAGCATATTTTACATCCTCCTCAAGCAAACAAAAAAGCTGGGTGGGCACGGTCTTGTTTCCTGGTTCACACCCATGACTCCTTTGTGTCTCAGATCTCCTCCCACCATGTGTCATAGTCAGCAAACCCACTCCCTTACCTTTTGGCTCCCAGATAGAGTGACGTCTTCGAGGGATGCGTAGGCATGCTCAGTGTATCCCATTATTTCCTTTCACATCCTATAAGAACACTGCCTCTCCCTAATACTCAGTCTTTCCTTATCCATGAGGCCAGAAATGTAAATCCCCATGCAACAGAGTGCAAAGAGTGAGTTTGAAGGATGGTTTCTATTTATTTAAATGTACAGGCTATAAACACCGCCCTCCTACACTCTGTTTTGGGTTCTTGCATGTATTTCCATACAGTAAATATCTTGACAGTTCCCTCTGCTCAACCTCAGTGATATACACACATCCCTGGAGGCACAAACACATCAACAGTCTGCTAATCTTCACAAGTAATAACATAGATTTTCTTCTCTCTCCTCACTTTATTAAACTACATTTGGGGAGAAAAGGCGAAGTTGGCTGCCTGCTCCAAGCCAGTTGTGGTAGCCCAGGAATATGCCCCGTTCCTGAGCTGAAGACCCTTCTCAGATGTGTACTTTGCCAGTAAGTCTTTGTCTGTCCTGTGGGGAAGAAGGGAAGGTGGGGAGGCAAAAGATTAGAGAAAGACACTCCAGTCTAATGTTGTTTCCTGCATTGTGGCGTGTGAGGGGGTGTGAGGGGGTGGGTGGTGAGCGGAGGGGGGACACGACATTAATCAAATCCGTGATTCTTTTAGGGTACAATAGGCAATTAAAGACAACAACTTGATTTTCTCCTGCAGTCTGTTGGCAGCTAACACGCAACTCATTCTTTCTGTGGATAGCTTTACTTAGCAGGTCTGTGCCATGACTAATGAAGCCGTCTCTCCGCTAGCGCGCTAATTCCAGACCTTTTGGGAAGGAGCCCGGCTGCAGCTCACTGCATGGCCCTCCCCTCCTCGCAGGCTCCTTATGGCCACCCTGCAGGTCCCTCCCACTGCCTGTGCTGTGCTCGGGAAAAGTGTGAGAAAATATTTCTCCCTCAAATCTGCTTTCAGGAGAGCGCTGCCTTGCAATGACATTTAAGGATAGATTTTTCTGGGGCACTTCTCATTTTATCTGAAACATTTGAAAGCCACTTCCTTGGCAATCTTCTTGCCTGTTCCTCGGTGGCATGTTATCTGATCCCTCCGTACCCACTGGCTGTGGGGAGAGGCACGCGTTTCACCGGTAAAGTCATAGTTAAACTAAACATTAAACTGTCCAAGAACTGACTTCCTCGACAGCTCTGATTCAGGCTCCCAAAAATGCTCTGCGCAGTGAATCATGCTTCCTTCTGGAAATGACAGAACTTCCTCATCATGGTGTTCCAACTTGCCCTCTCCTCGTCTCCGGTGCTATCAGGAAAGGATTGAATTGCATGCCACATTTTTTCCGCGGTCGGCAGGGAGATGCATCCTTTTTGAAGGGGAAGAATTTCTATGAGTCAAAGGATGACAAACTGAAAATTAGTACCAGCCGCAGAAATAAATGACAAACAACAACATAAAGCCCTGTAGAGGTGGCCAGTGGGTGTATATTGGCTATTTGCCTTTCTGGCAACTTGAGTAGCCTAACGATTGAGAGGCAAACTTGCTTTTCACCACTGAAAGTAGGAGCAAAGTTGAAAACGCCAGTATCAGCTCTCTGATTATCTTTCCTGTGCTTGGTTTGACAGGTCTTGTCTGCTTGCAAGTCAGGTAAGGTGGGGTAGTGCATGAAAGGTCCCAGAGTCCAGCTCAGCTTTGAAGGGCACACAGCAAGAGTGTGGGGAGGGAGAGGATAAAGGACAGTGCTTTTTGGGGCTTGTTCCGGTCAGACTCCCACAGCAGACTGGTTCATAGGCATTGTGGTGACAGCAATTTAGAGACAGTTTGCTGCACAGAACTTTGAAATCAAAACAACAACCCCCTGCTTCATCCCCATCCCCCTCAAACCTGTCTGACTGCTGAAGAACACAGAGCTGGGTTAAATACCTGACCATATGGTAAATGATGACTTGCACTGGAAATTAAAATTTTAACAGCTCTTTTTGCTTCTTTGTATACAAATTTTTAATTCCCCCAGACCCAGTGCTGGTGAAAGCCCAAGATGCTCAGTCATTATCAGTTGCCAGGCTCCGGGCATTCCTAGGATGAAATCCTGTCCCAAACCAAATCAGCAGAAAAATCCCAAAGGAATAGATTTTCAACCGCATTTAGGCATAATACAATAGGAGGGGCTGGACATTAAAAACCGGAGAGTGGTTGAATGGAAATATAGGGGCAATTATTGTGCTTTCCTTAGAACAAACTTACCTCCTTTCCCTAGCTGTATTCCATAATCAGCAAAGCAGTATGTACTTAATACGGAAGAAGAGTAAGTAATACCAAAATATGTAAATTTTCATGCATTTTACCCAGATGAAATGCATTTTTTCAAGACTAATTTAGGAGCATTTATTGCCTTTGAGACTTAAGTTTATGTTCCTGCCCTTTACATTGTCCCTGAGAAACAGTATTATTTGCGTATTGACATTTCATTATTTCAATGTGGTTCACACTTGCTGTTCATAGCAGATGAAATACATTAGAAACAGGCATGAAGAAAAGAAATAAAGGCTTAATGCATCTTAGCCTGTTTGGGGTGCCCTGTTGCACCAAGTAGGCTTAGAGCACACCTAAGGTGGAAGTCAGGGAATGTCGAAGTGGAAGAAAACTGCTGGACCATCGAATTCAGTCACAGGCAGCACAAACATAGAGTACTTTTCATCAATGGATCAAGTTCTGCCCTGAAGAGAAGACAACTCGTTGCTTCTTGAAAGGCTACCCCAAGTCTTACTCCTCCAAGTTATCTTTTTCTGATTTCCTCCACATGCTTCTTTGTGGCCAGAACAATCTTTGTGGCGTCTGTTTTAACTCAAAACACACTAGTAACAACAATCCATTACTCAAATGTAATGCTTCCAGGCAGCAGCTGATTCAATCGCAGGAGTAAAAAATACTCTTAATAATAACTAACAGTCAGGTCCTTCAAATGCATGTATTAGGGACTAGAGTAGCGCTCAGAATGAAAGAACCTGCTCATTCATGACTCTGAAACCGTGATCCCTTAGCAGACTGACCTGGAGCTGCAGGGCAGGGGGATAGGTATTGAATCCCAAGGACTGATCATGCTCAGCAGTTTTGCAATCAGATAGGACCTTGCCAATTTGCTGACTCATTTCCTTTGGTCCTTCGGATGTAAGAGGTCTCATCCCACTGCCACTGCACAGGGTATGCCTCATCGATGGAGTCCAAACCAAAGCAATCTGAATCTAATGGGAAAATTCACACATCAAAAGTATGTAGACTCATGGAAATGTAATTGAAACAACACTCAGAAAGAACATTTCGGTTTTTTTCATTTCGTTGGTTTGAAAACTGTAGTCTTAGTGCAGAAAGGCTTTTTTTAAACCACAAAGAGAGAGCTGTGGGAATTAGAAATTATCTTTTTTCAGCAGCAATGTCTGTTGCATTTTTTTGTTCATCTGTCTTTCAGATGAGAGTTTGAGCCCAATTTTTGTACAGCTGTTGGCAAACCTCCCCTTGACTGCAGTGGAAGAGGCCGATTGTTCATGTTTGGAAGATACTTCAGATGTCTTCTGTCACACAACAAGCACATGCAAAAAGAACTTGCTCAAGTTGGATAGGCTGCAACACAAGACCAAGGTCTCATTCCCAGGAAAGGGAAGACTTGGTTTATGGGAAGGGTGTAAGCCTTCCATGGACAGGAGAGGAAGAGCAGGGTGAAAGGGGCGTTTTGAACTGGGGAAAAAGCAACAGACCAGTACCAGGTCTTGTCGCTGTGGCTGCAAACCAGAGAACCTGAAAGCAACAGTGGTGGCCAGAAGAAGTTTTGGAGTTGGAGAAGGGCAGGCTGGAGTGGGGAGTGGAGGATGTACTCCCGGCAACAAAATGTCTCCTTATAGCTCTGATGGGTCATATAAAAATGCTCTGTGTTTGGGTAACGCTTGGTTGGTGGTACAACACACTCTGCTTATCAATGGTAACATTCATGAATGTAACTGCACACAGTGATTATGGATTTAGGGGGTCTGTTCGCTCTGCTCCCACCCCCCCTTAATATCTGTGAATACCACAGTGAGTAGAAAAATACCATAAAAATTCACAGAAAGGCTTTTCTCAAAGTGCTAACCTGGAAAAGGAATAATTCATCTCCTCTTTGAACTGTGCAAGAAGCCGTGAGCTGTCTTCAGAAAATCTGTCAGAATCAAAACTGCAAAACTTTCCGATCACTTCCAGTCCACAAGCTGGTCTCTCTCTTCTCCTATGGACCCACACGTGTACGAACACATAACCATGGTGATGAGCTCTCTTCCCAAACAGCTCCTCCCCATACTCACCCCTTTTTCCTCCTGCCCTGTCCACATGCACACGTTCTGGCTCTTTGCTCTTCTGCTCACGGACAGACTGACTGCCCTCGCACACTCACAGGGGGAAAGCAAAGTGAAAAGCCAGCAGGGCTTCTCCATGCCCAGCCAGCTGCTGCCACTCAAGGAGACTCAGGGAAGAAGCTCCTGTCAACCCCCAGCTCCTCCTGGCTATCAGGGTGCTGCTGACTCCTTGGCTGTGGACTCATCCACTGCAGTCCTGTGATTCCCCACCAGCTCTGCAGGGCTGGAACAGGTCACCATGTGCCTTCAGAGGGCTGTGCCTGTGTGCTCCTGGTGACTCACTAGGAGGTCACCAAATGAACCAGATCCCGAGCACTGAGAAACTCTGCCAGCCCTGTGCAAATGGGAGAAAAAGGAGGAAGGAAGTTTTGTTGCTGCATTTTTTCACGGTGATCAGTGCTGAGTCAAAAAAAGGGCTCCAGGATTAGAGGGGGGAAAGCTAAAATCATTAGAGAAATAGAATTTTAAAAGGATAAGCCAGCTGGACAGGAGTGGGAGCCTAAAAGACACCATATTCTTCTCACTGTAGATGATGGTTGTGAGAAAAATCAGAGAAGGGAGTGACAAGTGGGTGGTGATAGTCTTCACTGCTAGAGTATGACCTGCTTTTTCTTCTCATCCTGGCCTCTCACTAATCCAACCAATTTTTCCCTCTGGGAAGACAGAGGGAGAAGGTAACATTGGGCAGATCCAGTTGAGTCTGCTCTCCCTAAGGAATGCCTCTGGAGCAAGGAGGTTGATTTCTGCTCAGCCTTCAGCGAGCTGTTCTCAGTCACATGGAGCTTGGCCACAAAGGCCCAAGGTGCTGACCAGGGTTTTCCCCACATTAAGCAGAGCTAAAGCTCAGACAGACTGCAAGTTTGGGAGAATTCTCAGTCCTTTGCCAAGGTAAAGTTGCCGGGTTTTACACACTAGAACTAAGGAAAAATAACTCTAGTATAGCATGATTGCACTTCTAATAGTCTGTGCTAACTGCTTTGCTGGAGAAGTGAGCAGCTGTTCCAAAAGTACCAGAAAATTACTGGCTACATGGGTTTTCACATAGGATGCAGGACATATTATATGGGATGTTCAGCAATTCCAGTAATACACCAAATATATGCCCAGAAGTTAGTTTTTGAGATATTTACACTTTAGGCAAGAATCCTTTCAAAATATTTCCTCAGGCAACCAGTAGCATAGGGCTGAAGAGTTTATCTTGGTTAATTCTGACTGGTTTAAAAGGAAAAAGATTGTAGGGATCAGCTCATTAGCAGATGTAAACTGGCACTGGTCCAGCAACCTAAATAAACTTCTGAGTTCATATACTGGCTGGAGAGAGTCTGGCCCTATTCTGCAACTATTTAATCCCACAGCATGGCAAGGATTTTACCCCACTGTACTGGCAAGAACCAGTTTGGTTTGAATGAAGAAATACTTGATGTTTTTCAGCTCTCTCTTATTGTCAAGTTGCTACCACCAGTGCTGAAGTCCAAACACTGCTTGTGATCCTCTGTATGGTCAGGGCTTGACATCTACCAGAATGGATTTCTCAAGCAGATAGATGACACTGATGAAGAAATGCTAATTTTTGTGTCCACACCTATTAAATAAATGTCCTGCTTCTGGGCAACAGCTTGGCCCTGTGTGTCTTTTCTATGGATATTATTTTCTGCACATTTTCCAAATCTATTAATACAGTGGAAACTATATAAGATCTTTGATGCCAAATGTGTTGCTTAGACTGTGTTTCCTCCAGTTGCCCAGGGAAGGAAAAGTGGGATAAAGAGCTGCTAGTAAAACAATTTCCAGGATTGCCTGTTTTCCTTGCTTGTAAAAAGGTTCACTTCAATTTAATGTTAGTTACTAATGAATGCTCAGCATAGAGGACTAGAGCCTTGATTTATGCTCCCTTGTGATATACCTTTGGCAATTGTCCAAACTGCCTTTTTTTTTTCTTAGTGTTTCATTGATTAGCAAGGATGCAAATTGGTAAAAGAAGTAAATTGATATTGAAAAGTCAGAAATGCTGCATTTGGTGTATCCAGTTTGTATATGCAAATTTGTATTCCTGAAATGCATCATCCTTTTGAAAGCCAGCCTTGCTAAGTCTGTATTTATGAATGTTAATTAGAGAGGCAAAGCTCACGACTTAAGAGCCTGATGTGATTTTGGTGCTTTAAAAAGGAATTAAAACATTTAATTATTTTTGAAGAATGTAAAACAACCCTCCAAAATCTGCATCACTTGTTATATACAGAATAAATCTTCTGAAAATTGGCATAACAAAGTTTGAATTAGTGTGATTAAAAAAAAAAAATAAAGACACACTTGGAGAACTTTTTTCCACCTCTATCAACCTGTGAGAACCTGACTTGTATAATTCACTCAGAACTACCACATGGCTGTAACTCTTTCAAAATTCATTCTTTCTTTTATTGGAAGGTGCCTTTTCCAAAGGACTTAAATGATACTATATGCCAGAGATTGCCACAAATAACTTCCCTCTTTGCAAATAGCTGTTGCTACTATTATTGCCAATGCCAGCACAGCAGAGGAAAAAATACCCTCTGTCACAATGATCCCTATTCAGAGTCCAGTGGAAACCTAAACTGCCCCAGGAGGACGCTGCCATTAGGGACCACATTCTCAAGAAGACAGAAATGGTGTGCTCTCTGGGAGCTATGCAAAATGAAAAAGTTGTGGATATTTTATGTACAGCCCCATATGTGCAGTCGAGGGGATGGCTGGCTGGGGAGATGCCTGCATAGGCTGGAAAGGAATTCTGAAATTAACACTGAAAGAAAAGACAGCACAACCTGGGCAACACTAAAGTTACAGGGCACTGCTGCATGATGAGGCAACGAGGACTGGCCACAGAGGAGTCTGTGTTTGTGGATGCAGGAGTAGGGTATGGACTCCTAAACGCCTGGACTCTTCATGGCTTTGTTTTTATTTTCAGTTTTCATGCTAACTGTGGCACATATAGAATTATTTTAACATACAACATAAGAATTTTTATTTGTCTGAATTATAATGCACCATATGTGAATGCATCTGTTCTTCACTGTGTTACATTTATTATTTGGACTATGGTGGGGCCTCAAGTTTCCACCTCAGATCAGGGTTCCAACTTGCTAGGCAATGCACAAACACATAATGGGAAACACTCCCTGCCTTGAGAAAAACATATTCTAAATTGACAAAAACAGCTCAGGGTGGGAAAGGAAAACAGCCGGAGCACCGTTCCATGGCAGCTTAACCTCACCTAAACTGAAGTTGCCACGGTCCTGCACCTCCAATCCAGAACTCAAATTGCCCATTCAGTGGCTTAAACTGGCTCACAATTTGAGTAACTCCACCCCAGCAAGGAGAAGAGCAGCACTGCTCTGACACTAGTCCCCTTTTTCCTTTGGTAAGGTGAGTTTAGCAGAATTAGCTCCCTGCAGTGATTCCCAGCGCAGCACTACAGGCACCAGTGCTGGCACAAGGAAAGGGACGTGGCAGGACAGTGGAAGAGCAACAACCATGCCCTAGGTTGGCATAAGCTGCTGTGGAAGCTCACAAATAGGACACTCAGGACTGGAGAGGTCAGGCACAGAGCAAAAGCTCTGGCACTTGCTAGCAAGTGGACTTTGCTCAACTTTTCCCGCTTTGTCCAATTTGTCCCACTTCTTCTCTCCTATGTGGACACACACACACAGAGACCCACACCACGGTCCAGAGGGTGAGGAGCAGCACAGGATGGTCAGCACTTCAGGATCTTCAGAGCAGAAGGCTCCTGGGGCTATGCTGGGTTCACCAGGCCATGGTCAGGAGATCCTATTTGTGAACCCTTTGATGTTAAGTGATATGTCACTAACAGCCAGTGTGCATTACATATGCCCATGCCACAAAAAAACAATGGGAATGGTTTTCATCCTCAGATCTGTGTGTGCTTTCTGCTCCTTTCATTTTCAATTTGCACTCTTGTTTTTAAAAGTCCACTGGGGCTTGCTCCATCTCAGCATTTGGTTTCTTTCTTTGTCCTCCTACTGCAATCTGTTACCTCTTGTTATCCACCATTATGCCTTTCTTTACTCCTTTATGTGGTTTTGCATGGTTGCTGCTGCCTCTAGGAACAAGCTGCCTGCCTCTGAGGGCATATCTTTTTTATTTATTTTTTAAAAAATTCTCATTTGAAAACACATGTTTTTCCTGTATTTATGATGCAGAATTGTTCTGTCCCTCTCTGCTATGGGCCATGAAGAATGCCTTCTTTAATTTACCCTACATGCTGTGCTGTTCATTCTTCTTGTCTGTAATTTATGCCACATACTGTGCACTCCCTTGTATTATACAACATAAAGTTGCCAGATGGGTGAGTGCAACGCATGCTTTAAAATGAAGGCTTTTAGGCAACTGCTTAATCTGAAGCTGCAGAAGAAGCCAACATGAAAAAAGAAAGAGCATTTGAAAATATACCCAAACAGGTCAGTAGTTATTATGTGGGGCTAACACTCTGAGAACACTTGCTAATTAGCATATCATGTTTTTAACTTCTCCTTGACATTTATTTTTTCCTGCTTGGTTTTCACGGTGTGTGATGGCAAAAGATGGAGCCAAGAGCAGAGCATTAATGGGAAAGAAGGATATTTGGTCCTAAACCAGGAGCAGTCACTTTTCAGAATGAATTGGTGCCCAGCACCTGGAGACTTGTCTGGCTGTGGTTAGGGGGTCAGTTTGGCAGTGCACCTCGCCAGGCTATGGGGAGAGGTTGTTGTTCTTGATGTCTTGCATTCCTTTCCTGGCACAGGCCATATTGTATCTCCTCAGGGTTTATTTTATGCCGTGTGGGCTGAATAACCAAGGAGCTCCAGCTGCCAGGCACCGCTGCTGTACACCCTGCATGATTCCTGGGGTACGTGCTGCCACGGCCACTCCTTAGCTCTCATCTTCCTTCCCCATCCCATCACTGGGAGAGCTACATCCAGCTGCTGATCTGCAAAATTTGTTCTGCTGTTGCTGCCCTGGACCACTGTACTGGGTTTGCATGGCCAGGTTTCGGTAGCAGGGTGGCTGCAGGAGTGGCTTCTCTGGGAAGCTGCTGGAAGCTTCCCCCATGTCTGGCAGAGCCAATCCCTGACAGCTCCAGGATGAACCTGCTGCTGGCCAGGGCTGGGCCGATTGGAAATGGTGGTGACACCTCTGGGATAACAAATTCAAGAAGGAAAAAAAGGTTTTGTGCAGATGTAATTGCAGCCAGAGAAGAGCAGAGTGAGAATATGTGAGAGGAACAGCCCTGCAGACACCAAGGTCAGTGCAGAGGGAGGGGCAGGAGCTGCTCCAGGCACCAGAGCTGAGATTCCCCTGCAGCCCCTGGTGAGACCGTGGTGAGGCAGCTGTGCCCCTGCAGCTCATGGAGGGCACAGGGATGCACAGATCCACCTGCAGCCCATGGAGGGCACAGGGATGCACAGATCCACCTGCAGCCCACGGAGGAACCCACACCAGAGGAGGGGGATGATGAGAGGAGGTTGTGACCCTCTGTAGGAGGCCTGTGCTGAAGCAGGGTCCTGGCACACACCTGCAGACCCATGGAGAGAGGAGCCCACCCTGGAGCAGGTTTCCTGGCAGGACTTGTGACCCTGTGGGGGACCCACGCTGGAGCAGGCTGTGCCTGAAGGACTGAATCCCATGGAAGAGTGACCCACATTGGAGCAGTTTGTGGAGAACTGTTGCCCATGAGATCAACACACGGTGGAGAAGTCCATGGAGAACAGTCTCCCCTGAGAAGGATCCCATGCTGGAGCAGTGGCAGGAACAACATGTGATGAACTGACTGTAAACCCCATTCCCCATCTCTCTGCGCCACTGGGGGGGAGGAGGTAGAGCTGGGAAGGAGGGAGGGGTAGTGGCAAGGTATTTTTAAGGTCTTATTTTACTTCTCATTATCTTGCTCTGATTTTGTTAGTAATAAATTCAATTCATATCTCTAATTTGAGTCTGTTTTGCCTATGATGGTATTTGGTGAGTGATCTCTCCCTGTCCTTATCTCAACTCATGAACCTTCATTATGTTTTCTCTTCCCTGTCTGGCTGCAGAGGGGAGTGACAGAGTGGCTTTGGTGGGTGTCTGACATCCAGCCAGGGTCAACCCACCACAACCACGTTAAGATGTCAAGACTTGGGTGCATCCCCGCGGTGCTTGAGGAGTGGTTTGTGCCTGGAGAAAGCTGGTGTGGCCACGGAGGGCCAGTCCTACCACCTACCATGGGATTACATGAGCACTTATGCAACACTTTGTGGGGGAAGCAGGGATATCCTGAGTGAAGTCCGGGCTCTGTGGAAGCTGAGACAGAAACTCTGCAAGCGTTGGCTGCGAAACAAGACTTTCTCCATACACCCTGATGTGCTCAGAGAGGCTGTGGTTGCTGACACCAGCAAGAAGCAAGGTGGCTTGCTCAGCCAGCACTCCAGCAAAAGGAAAGGCTGGAAGTAACCATGCATTTCAGGTGGGCTATTGGAAACCAGGCTGGGATTGCTAAACAGATGGTGTCACACTAAGGCTTCAGCACCACCACTCCCTGCGATGAGTGTTTTCAAAGAAAAACGTGAGGATGGGGAGAAAAATATGTTAAAGTGTGACAGAATCCTACTGTGTTATGGAAGGGCCAGTGGGAGGAAGGGAGATGTGGAATGAATCTATCTACATAGTAAAGTGAAGGCATAGCACGTCTGTGCCAGCCGGCACTGAAGGCAGCAATGAAGATGTACCAGCATGGGCTTTTAACACACTGTTCACCATCAGAATACGAGTTCTCATCATTCTGCTCTGGTGGCAGCCTGTGCTGAAGCCCGTGTGGCCTCATCTCGGTGTCCTCGCAGCTCTGGGTAGGCAGCTCGAGCTACGTGGCCAAGCTAATGCACACCTCAGTAACACCTCAGCAGGAAAGGTGCTGCATGGAGCAAGGACAAAAAGCTGCCAAGAGGAGCTGGACTCTCTCAATGTAGACAAAAAATTATTCTGTGAGCTCACAGCTAAGAAGGGAATGTGCCAGGACCATGATTTGGCTTCTGCTTTCTCTATCCACTTACCAAGGCTGAAGCTGATAAATGCACCTATTGCATTACCCAGAGCTACACTCTATTTTTCAAATGGTTCCTACAGTCCCACCTGGTGTAGCCTTAATTGCTTTAACTATGAAATTGGCACCAGAAAGATGAGGAGTGAAAAAAAATCATGTTGCTCACGCTAAGAGAGCCAATGCAGCATTACAGGGCAAGGTCGGTGCTGTGAACTCCTCTTACGCTCTCCTACACTGACTGACACATCATCGGGCACACATCTTCTAAGGACACATATCTTCCAAGGACAGAGAGTTGATTGGAGGTATTCCAAGACCATTTCATTATCATTTACATTCAAATGTTTTAATTGTAAGTCACAGACCAAAGCTCACTAACATAGCTATTTGGCATTTCAAGTTTCGTTCTCGATTTTTAAAAAACTTCTTCACCACTCGGGATGATGATGGATTATGCTTTTACTCCAGATTATTTAAAAAAAAAACAAACCCCAAAACATGAAGAGTTTGTTTCTGATACAATGAATTTCCTATTGACACATAAACTGGCAGTGCAATGTAACTGATAAGTACATTTCACACTTAGTTTAACATGCCTTAAAACAATCAGGTTAAAGGAGCGAGAGTAAGCACGAGTGTCTAAAATAGCTGCTGATATTTCCTTTTACTTTCTATAAGGCTTGACTTTTTAATAATCAACCCATTTCTCCCATGCATTTTCATGTGCTTCAGTGAGTTGGACACAATCCAGGCATTGACTGACTGTGCTTTGCAGCACTCGCTAAGTTTCTATTCCTTCTAGAGGAAAAAGAAACTCAAGAAAGAGAAACTTTGTGCGATAGTGCCTGAAAAAGGTATTACATCACGGGGCCTGAAAATAACCAATATGAGCCTGTTTGTCATGGGGTTGTTTCCCCTTTCTGTATGACTGCCCTTAATGAGCCATGTCAGTAGAGCCAGCACAGGAGCTTCCTCTCTAAGGTTATGTATCCATGTGTAAATACATATATTTAGTTTCTATTCAGGGCTTTGTCTCTATCAGTCCGTAACTTTCAGCTGCAACTCAATCCTGTTATTTGGGAATCAGATGCCACTGGACTGATTTGTTGTCAGTGAACCTCTGATGCTTGTCCCACAGCACAGTGCTTCAGGAGCAAGAAATCGGAGCAGTGTTTGCCAAGTCCCAAAATTAAAATCTCATTTTCTGGGCTTCTCTAAACACTTTACTGCCTATCACAGTCAAAATTCTGCACTGTGTCAGATGCTCCTGAATTGGCATTTCACAGGGTAAAGCACACTGGAAGATCCCAGACACTCCAAGGGCAGAGAGGACAGAACCTTCTCTTTGGAGCTCTTGGCTCCCTTCACGAGGCCCGCTCTGACATCTCGTGCAAAGTTTTGCTTCTCTGTTGTAGTGGTCTGAGGACAGTGGGTCTCCTCCAAGTTTTTCATTCTTTTGGTTTGGGTGTTTGCACTGTCATCAAGAAGGATTGAGGCCGATATGTTCATTTTCATATCGCTAGGACATAATTTTCAAGAGAGAAATCTGTCACATGGTGGGAGAGGGAAGGACATATACTGCCTTATTCAAGATGAAAAACTTCTGTTAATATGACTAAGAATGAGTCACATACCTGGGACAGGGTTCTGTATTAGACTCAAAATTCATGTGAAGGGAACATCCATAGTTTTGGCAGGGGTGGGTATTCAGTGCATTTTTCAGGGATGAAACTCAGAAGAACAGAGAAGGTCAGTTTAACCTTGTGGTTGTGGTTATGAACGAGCAAGGAAGTTTAAATTACACTGGAGGACAGCTCCTTTAGTCACAGGAGCCCATAGTGCACTCTAGATCCTTCATAAGTAAATATGAGCACTTTGTGTTTTTACAGCAATAAGCAAAATGCTAAGACACAATGATGAGGTTGTTCTTATTTAGCTTTGCTGATGGTGAAGTTCCTTATTGGCTGCTCGAGATTTCAGCTATGGAGCAGTCTATAAACAGAACAGCCAGGCATTTTTCACAAGTGTAATACAGTAGGCTTTTAGCAGAGCTCTCTCCTGCTTCCTCATCATTTTAAATGACAAGCATCAAGCACAGGAGAAAAAGCTAATTACATTTGTGTTTAATCCATCCAACCGCTCATTCGAAATCTGACGGATTGTTTCACACGTCTGGCTGAATTCAGCAAAAGAAGCGGTTCCTTCATAAGCAACCGATACATCATGCACAGGATTGCTTGGACATTGATCTCTGCAATTTTTCCTGTGAACTTTTTTCTGTTTCAGAGGTGTGAACGCCAATGGCTGAGATTCCCTGCTGCACTGCTCCTGGCTCACTTTGGGATCAGCTGCACTTCTGATTATTCCTGCTGCTTCCAAAACCCGTCTCTTGCCCCACAGTTGACACTGCAGTTCTGTCTCATGAAATGCATGTTCAGAGAAATCCCCAGATGTGGTTTGGAGCTGCTCTCTGCCACTCATGTGCCCTGGTGCTTTGCTGGCTGATGCTGGTTGACTGTACGTGCTTGCTCAGCGACACTGGGACCATCCAAACCTCCTGGGGTTCCTCTGTCAACTTTTTCTAAATTGTTCCAGGAGCCTTTCACTGACTCACTGAAGCCCTATTAGCTGAATAATAGGACATTTCCCACTGCTTTACCTGGCATCTGCTTTCATTAAGTAATATTAAATTTTTCCTTAGTAATTTAATCAGAATTTTAAAAAGCCTGAAGTTAGTAATGCTTCTATACTGATTTATGCCACCAGTTGTAAGAAAGATCTGAATCAGACCTTTAATCTTTATTAGCCAGGTGATTAAGTACAGAATTACCTTCTGGGAGTGAGAGCAGATGTCCAAGATACATTTACCAAAACTTAGGTAGAAAACACACTTGTGTTTCAAATAGCACCTCATATTATAGGTGGAAATTTACCAAAACATGTAACTGTACAACACTGAAATGATGGGGCCACCCTTTAATAAATAATGTGCAAAAAAAGGCCTTTTGTGAAGAGAAACTGCACTTCAGGCATATTCTTATTATTACTTAAACCTAAAGTCAACCAAAAGGGAAAGCTCTCGCTGCCAACTGTGACAGACTGCAGCACTGCACTAACAGGAAGGCTATTTTAGTTCTGAATTGGGAACTGGATTACTTATTCAAACAGCAGTTTTCAAAACTGCAAGACTGTGTTCTTGTTCCCTTTGCAGCACGTTTCCAACTGTATCCTATTCACTGCACAGTTTCAAAGGATCGTACCTTTGCTATATATATACACACACAGCACCTTGGCTTCTGAAATTGGTTTCCCCCAGTTTCTGGCTGGTTTGAACAACCATGACTTGTTTCCCATGCATCTAGTTCAATAACATCCCAGCAGATGACAAGCAGGCAGCTTGGACAGGGCTGCACATCGGCCTTTGGAACAGCTGCCAGGAACGGGACAGTATTTCTGAGCTCCAGATGGGTACACTTACCACGGATGTCACAGTTAGGTTCATGCCACTGCACCACAGATACCTTTGGAGATTTCCATGAGCTCTGGGTTTCCTTCCTGGGTCTGCTGAAGTCACTGGGAGTTGTGCTACCAAATTCCTAATGAGTGCTGTGTCTTAGATTACCAGTATAGACATCCCCCCTTTTGTGGAGAAGGAAAGTATTCTGCTGCTGAAGAAAATCCTTTTACTAAAGGATCTTTGTTTATGCAAAAAAAAAAAAAAAAGGAAAAAAGGGAAAAAAATTTGCAGTAGGACATAAGATAATCAATAGAGAGATAATTTCAATGATGCTTTAGAAGGCAAATATTAAAGGTGCTTTTGCCATCTGAGCTGCAGTTGGGAGCAGGATGAGGTGTGAGGGTAGGGAGACAGAGTCTTCTTTGAACCTCCTGGATGGCAAGGGCAGCCAGCCAGTTCTTCCCAGCTGCTGGAGAGGTATAGGTGCTTTCTCTCCACAGAGAGGATGTATTCTCCCACATCAGGAGAAATATGATCATGCCCTTGAAGAGCAACAGAAAAATTTCCACTCACATAACACAACATATTCCAGTGAAGGCTGGTACCACATTTCAGTGTCTCTGGAATAGTGGGCACTGAAGCTGCGCAGCCTTGGCATGATGGAAATTGTCTGTCTGAGGGGTCCATGGCTGCAGATCCAAAGCCCTCCTCGGTCTCCAAGTGCCCTGCCTTGTGAGGATAATCCTTGGGGGAAAGTTCTGCTGCACTGAAATGAAACTTGACTTGCACATTACTTGTTCAGACAAGCTACGAGTACAAATGACTCATCATTTCCCTACTTTGTTTTGCCTGTTAGGCAGCCATCAGCATTTACATCACAATTGATCATAAAGGAGTAGAACCGATGTAGCAGTTCCAACCTCGCCCCTTGTGAGTTACTACAGGAAATTTGCAGTCCTCCCCCAAATTCTCCACCTTAGTGTCCTCACTTTGAATATTCAAGGAGAAAACATTTTGAGAGCTCTACATTTCTAGGCATTTCTCGCCTGTGACTTTTTCTCTGTTCAGTGGTATTCTTTGGCTTCCCAGTCCTTACTCTCACAGTTTCGGGGGAATAACAAACATGACGATGTGCTGTGATGGGCAGACTAGCACAAAGAAAAAAAAGTTTATAAAACTTAAACCCACGTAGACAGAAACCTCAACGCACAGGCACAAATGTTGTTTCCTGCTCCTTCAACCTGACCCAAGAGCTCCAACTACAGCATCATTCTGTAGCCAAGTGGCACTGTGATACAAAGATGGCACAGAGGAGTGAAACAACAAATTAGCTTTAATTGCAGCAGTTTACCAAGGTCAGCTGCGTAACCCTGGCTGCATTTCACCTTGTTTTCGTCCTGTCTGCTAGAACCATCCTGTTCAGTGAACTGCAGCCAAAGCACAACGAGACCACAGCAAGGCTGAGACATGAGAGCCTGTCCTGGGTTTGGCAGTGCCAGAGCTGGCGCTGCAGAACGCTCTGCCCTCCTTGGTGAGCACAGACTGCTGTAGCTCTCCTCTTCTTTTGGGAAAAGAAGATTCACTGGCGAACACAACCTAAACAACTTGGATGCAAACTCAGTTTGGAGTGGCAGGAGGCAGGGGATGAGGGTCTGATTTGCAACCCGCAGACATGAGGAGCCCTGTATGCATTTCACACTGTGCAGTACAAATGGTCTGACTGCAGCCCTCTTTGCAGAAATCTCGCCTCATTTCTTTGCCTCCCCACGTTCCTCAATACATTTTAAAATAAGTTGTTATAGTTTGAAGGGTTTTTTTTTTGTTTAATGTCTCAGAAGAAAAAAAAAAAAGGCTTGTTCCTGCTTTACAATCCCAAGGGCTCAAAGCATGATTTAAGTTTCACTTGAGAGATTTTGTGTTAAGAGGACTACAGGTGCCAGGATTTTAATGCATGTACTGTACAGGACTTAAGTGCTGGTTATCCTGTGCAGATGTTCCTCAGCTTCCCCCTGTCACACAGCACATTTGCATTAGTGATATCTGGATGGATAAATATGTGCACACCCACACCAGTGGAGCACTGCACTTGATTTTTCTGAGAGCACCCAATTTGTCAAGAAACCCAGAAGAAGCTGACAGAAAGTGCCAGCATCTTGCCACAAACAGCAGCTGAGGAGGGAAAGAGAAACTCCGGTCACGAATGAGAAATCCCAGCAGCAGCTTCGTTTTCTGCCGACGATGAGTTGGTGCCTTAAGAATATCCCTGTGCAGGGGAGGCACAAGAGAAAGATTTCAAGGGACAGAAAGCATCAGACCTGAAAGTAGGAAAGTAGATCTCACGGAAACTGGAGATGTCTGGAAATCATGTGATTTATTAATAGTGTTAAATAAAGCCAGGCCTGGAGCAGGGTTCACTGGACTACGAGTCCCTACTACAGCCTGTAGTCCATGTCTTTGTTAAACTGTGACTTGGGACACCTTGCTTGGAGGCAGCTGCCTCAGCAGGCTCCTGCAGTCTTGGGACCATCCATCCCCACCTCCTTCCATCTCACCTCAAGCCAGCACCCCTCTCTCCCAGGGGCAGGTTGGGAGGGTATCCCCTGGGCAGACTCGCTGCCACCTCTCTCCAGTGCTGCAGCAAAACATTAGGGAGCTACTGAACAAAAGAGAGGTGCAAGTGAAACACCAGGAGCCTGTCCTTGACTTTAGTGACTGTGAGGAGTAAAATTCTGTAATGCTACCGGTGGCAATGCATTTCTGTGCATTTGCTACTGTAATTTTTCCTAATTAAACAAAACAAGTTAATTAAATGTGCAAAAAAGGCATTTCACTCATTTTCCATCACAAATGATCACTGGCTGTACTGAATGGCTTTGGATAAAAGCCACTAAAGAAAGGAAAAAAAAAATTGTGTGTGGGCAACGCTGTAATATTCCATCCCCGGGTTTGCTTCCTCTTCATTTTTTATTTTTTTCTCTGAACAGCAAAAATTTAGCATTTTCTTTTCTTTAAATAATCCTTCTTGCTGTTGGGACAACTCCCTTTTAAGGCCAGCTTTTTGCTCAGAGAGAATGTTGACTGCACTTATAAACACCCACTTCCTAGGGTTTAGAATAGTAACAGCAACATAACCTGAACTGTAGTTTCAGCAACATGCAGCAAACACATTCAGGCTAAGGCTGGCCTACCAGCTTTTTCAGAAAAGCTTCAGAAGTGTTGGCAATGCCACCGGGTTTTTATTTGCTATCCTCAAAAAATCACGTCTTTGAAAACCTCCTGTCTTTCTCCTTTCTTCTTTGAAAGTGCAACCCCGTGGTTCTTCCGGCTCCTAAATACACAAGTGAGAGTTTTTGGATGGGGCAATAAACACCGAGGCAGGAAAATGCTGCCCTCTTTATAACTTAGGAATTTTAGGTGGGTGCAAACTGTGATCGTGAGGAAGATTTCCAAGAACTACACTGAGGACCAGATTTCACCATATGTGTATTCTGCCCAAAATAACCACTTTATCTCCAGGGAAGGTTGCAAAAAAGTCTAATGACTTTTCAGCTGCTAGACTGTCATCCCCAGTGTAACTCACTGAAACCTGGTTAATTAGCCTTGTACTTTGGAAAAAGATCTGGTGTAACAGGGTAAAAATAATTTCCACTTCGACGCTGTGCACTGCAGCTAAACAAAAATCCGAGGAGATCAGACATCAGAAGAACTGCAACCTCCAGAAGTACCAGTGACTTCCAAACATACCCTGGACTTATATGGCATCAACGCTGAGCCAGGGAATGATACTGGTGTCTGATCTTTACTGGCCTCACTGGTTACTGCAGATACCTCAGCCTTTCCAGCCATGCAGGTTTGGAATTGCTACCTGGTATTTAAGCTGCTGCCTGTGCATTTGTGCCACTTCTCAATATTTCACACCACAACTCCCCTTTGCCTGGAGCGGGATGTGTAATTCCAGGGCTGCACCAGCTGAGCACATCCCAAGGGACTGATGCTGAACTTGCTCACATGGTGATAAATTAGGAGCAACTCCACTGCCGGTGGTGACACCGAAACACGCAAGCCCGGACTCGGGCTCTTCATACCTATTGCAGGGTTTGGTTTCTAAGTGGATGGCTGGGAGGCTAAATGCAAAATGATCCACCCCCACCCTCCTGAAAAAAAAAAAAAAAAAGACATTAAAAAACCGAAACAAAACCCCAACACATGGAAGCACATCAAAAATGTGTAGGGATGGGGGGGAGGGGGAATCCTTGCTGAAAACAAAACAATCTTGTGCCAAATGAGTTGTCATGGCTTTACTATAACATTCCCACAAAGAGGAACAGAATTTTCTTTATTGTGAAATCTTCGTTGTGAGTCTTGCTGCTCCTGGGAAAAGTCATATGTCAGAATAGAACAGTGTTTCCAAATATGACTAGTCTGAACAGATAAACAATGAATGTCAACACAGCACTCAAGGAAGTATCTATCTGTGGTTAAATCCCTTTCTGAGAGAGTTTATATTCCTGTTCTGACAGTATTACACATAATGAGTACCTGTAGAGGTGCTGGCCTTTGTACACCAGCCCCTCTTAAACTCCAGTTAGAGTTCCTGGAGTCCCAGTTATGGACAGCCAAAGCACCAGCTGTGTCTGAGAACATCCTGCAGCATTATCTGCTGAGGTCTGAACTTTATAATCCATTTTCTCCAGACTCTGTGGGGCATAAGAGTCGGACAAAATTAATACTGCTGTTCACTTAGGTTTTTTAACTGACTAAAAATCTGATGAATTTTCAGGTTTAGTCTCTTGTACCTCCCAGATTTGGAGGGGGGGGAACAGTCATACTCCCACTTCGGTTGTTCTGGGGCAGGGAGTAAGTAGCAAAGTTCAGAGAACCGCAAGGAAGCAGCAGGAGAGATTCCAGTCCTGTGCCCTCTCATTACAAACACTGGGACCAAGTTCATCTTGTCCTTTAACAGGTGAAAACAAAATGCACTGTTGGGAGGAGGTCCTTGAGAAGCAAAACACCATTGTAACAACCCTGCTCCTAGGGCTGCTGCATCCAGGAGCTCTTTAATCAACGTGCCCAGCAGTTTTACAGAGCAGGTTTCCTACCTCAAGCCACCCTCTATTTCAGTCAGGTCTGCTTTGACCACCAAATCACCATTGTGTTTCTACTCTTTGGGTGGATGAATTTCCATTTCTTTGCAGCAGAGCAATGTCACTTTACTAAGGGAATCCATCCCTCTGCTGCCCATCAGACTAAAACTTAGGGGTCAGGACAATCCACAGGGAATAAATTTGGGTCTCCCACTTCCTTGGGTTGCATTCGTATTTATATAGGCTGTGTCAGTAAAGACAAGAACTCTCTCTTCTGATCAGCATTCAAAGCCTTCCAAAACTCAGATCCTCTCCTCTGCCTTCCAACTTCTCTTAAATAAAGACAACAATGACTTTCGGTTCTCTGCAGGTTTTTCCCTCAGGGCTGAGGAGCTACTCAGGAGATGCAGCATTTCAGAGACTTCCATTCAAACCTGATTTTCACACGGAGAGGGGGGTGAAAGGCTGGCCTTTAATTTCACTATGCCCCAACTCTGCATCTGCAAAAAGAGGGATGTTACGGGGCAGATGAAGATCTGACACACTTACAACATGTATTCTGGACAGCAACTTTCTTTTGTGGTCCCACCACACAGCCGAAGTTTGAATCCAAGAGAACACATTAAATCACACTGTCCTTGTTGTTAGGGGAGAACTGAAGGGAGTTTGGCCACTGGAATGGTTTTGTTTTTCGTAACACTGCTAAACACAAAGAAACCCAGGAGCTTGGCAGCCTATTCCACCATGTAAATCCATGTCTTTTCTAAATTACCAGAAAGTTCACTTGAGGTGAAAATCCTCCATGAAAATTTGGCTTCTGAAATACCTCCTAACCAGCACCTCAAATCCTTTTTTTAGCATGATTCACCAGAGATGAAGAAAAAAAGGAATACCACTAGCCTTTGAAAACAGCATAAAAGTTTCAAGGGACTGATAATGAGACCACTGTAGCAGTAACTGAGAGCAGCTAAAACATCCATCAGCAGCCAAGTCACACCCGGGGTGGCTGTCACAGCCAGGAGGAAGCGGGTGGCAGGAAGGATCAAGAACCTTCTGCAGAGCACTGCAGATTGGCCATTCAACAACAGGTAGGGCTCATAGGGCTCACTCTCACATCTTTAGCCAGCTAATCTGTCTGTAAGTAAACAGAGGGAGACATTAGGAAGGGTTTTTGCAAGTCCTAATCCTACACCTCATGAGTCAGTTCTGTTTGCAGCAGTTGCCTGGACTTACAGAGGAACAAAAGGCAGTGGCAGGTTTGTTTACTTTTACATTCACTCATTTTTGGCTTATTCGTTGCTGCAGCTACAAAGTTCTGGCATTTTTGGCTGAGCTGCCATGACTGTAATGTCTTTTATGTGCATGTTTTGCATGTAATTGCAGTTATCCAGAGTTACCTCATTGCTCCGTGGAAGTGTACAAAACACTCTGCTGTGTGAAGTCCGTGAAACAGAGCAGGTACGCTAAAGGAAAGGAACAGCAGCTCCTGGTCACAGCACACACAGTGCCCTGTTCAGGTGGTGATATTCTTCTCGAAACAGGCTCAGCCCACCTGCCTAGACTATACAAGCAACCAGGGAACACTCACAGGCAAACAGGAAGAAAAATACTTGAAGTGTCTGGTATAGCACGTATGTCCAGTGGAACAGCAGGCTGAATTTCTAGAACTGGGGGAAGAGAAGGTGCACAGCCAATCTTTCCTTCTACAACATAAAACAGGTCAAAAGAAAGGGAAAGTTTCCTATACTCTTCGTCAACCTTTCCCTCACATCTTCATGATGCCTGTCCCTCTCTAAAATCCTCAGCACTGACCCAGTCAGTGCTCAGCCAGCCTTGGAGCACAGGAAAATTACCTACCTAATGACTCAGTCCAGGTCCCTCCAGAACTCTGCACTCCAAAGAAAACTAAGCTTTAAAGGATATGTTATCACCATAATGAACAAATTGATATTATAAGTGTGCCCCCTGCAATTTACTGCTCTTTCTGGAATTAGTGTGCAAGTACTTCAGAAGATACTGTTTTCTTGTAGCTAAAAAGAACTGGAGATTCACCATATTAGTGATTCTGCAAGTGTCTTTAGATAGGAGAATTAACACCTACAGCAGGCAACATGATTGACTTGCATCTCAGCACCACTACCTTTCAGGAGCTTGACAGACACTAATTTTGGAAAGGTGTTTTGCATGGAAGACTGGCATTCAGAGCACATGGAAAATTAAATACGTGCGGGCGTTACTTAGCAACCTACAGAACAAGACTTTCAGAGTAGATAGAAAAATTACCAACTTGAAAGGATAAAGTTTGCTAACGTGTAGGAGCAGCAACTGCTCTTCAAAGCCTTCAAACTAAAACTCGCTGCTGTACACAGAGACAGCCTCTCAGAGCCACGCCACTGCCTTTAGAGCGGCCTCCTAAAACAATTCAGCATTTTCTGTCAGCTACAACTAGGAGCTGTAAAGCCACACAGCAGGAGAAAAATGTCAGTATTAAACTGGATTCTCAAGGCTTTCCGCAGTTTTGGGTAACTGCTTTTAGAGTAGCTGGCTAGCCAGGGACAGGACAGATTCAGAAATTGCAGGGCTCTCCAACGCCAAGGACCACTTAAGCTAAACACCTCTTTAGCAGAGCTTTGTTTTGCAAACACCCACAAACCAAGGTCTCGCTTTTCAGCTTATTGTACGAAGCAACACATCGCAGCACAAACAACCCCACAGGCAGACAGGCTCTGTGGATGCTGCAGCACTGCATACAAGCACTTCCATACCACAGGATTTGTGCTACCAGCCTCTGTGAAAGGCCCAGAGATACCTGGTAAAGGAGCCAGGGCTGTTCATCTTGCCTGAAACACCACGTCAGGAGAGCAGGGGGATATTGACAGAGTAAAAATGCACAAGCACACCAACATCATTCAAGTCAGACACCAAAGCACACTGTGAAGAGGGTACTTCTGGTGATGAGTCCCAGGTGTGTTTATGCCGGTGGAAAATGCTCGCTCATGCTGAGGGAAAGAAAATGTGCCCGCTGGAAGGTCTCCAAAAGACTGCTCTAAAACCCTCAACACCCTCCTCCTGCCCTGACCTTCCATAGGTGATTCTTCAGGGAATTCCTTCGTGCTGAGCGGAGCTGGAAAAACAGCCACAGTCCAACAGTCCCCAAAAGCAGCTGTGCACAAGACACAAAATCTGCTCAGTTACTCAGGACAACAATAAAAGTCCAAATTACAGGTTTCCATAGTTTAATTACAAGCCACCTATCCAATGGATGGAGCTCTCCCATTAGGAATGGCTGTTCACACTTTTGGGCAATTAAAGCAATCCATTCATTTTTCTGTTCTACAAAAATCATAGTTTTAGGTTTTGGTGTCCCTGCCTCAGGTTTTATATTGGTTATTGGCATTTCAGAAAGTTAATGGCTGCAGGGTTGTTTGGATTTTTTCTTTCTTAAGGAACTTACAGAATGTATTTTTTGCTACCATGTACTGATACGGCAGGATATGCTGCAAGTACATCAAGGTTGGGCTAAATGTATCCTCTCAATCTTGATTTGCATAGAAAGAATAAACATAGCCAAGAAAACAAAGCTCAGAGTCCACAGAAGTATTTGTCACAGAATAGAGAAATAGTAGGCAGCGAGGCTTTCCTAGCAGTTATCTGGAGCCAGAAAGTAAAAATATTGTTCTTCCTGCTATTAAGATTTAAATAGATATTCAAGTCAATTCTAAAAGCAAGTCAGAGGATGGGAAGAAATATCAGTGTGGGAAGATATTACATAAACTGAGATGCAATTGAAAATAGAAAATTAGGAAAGTGCTGTGATCCTCTTCAATCTACCAGGTCAAACAGATTCAACTGCCACTACTATCTTAGTTCCCATTATTTTCTTGGGCAGGAAAGAGGGGGCATTTGGGGGAAATCAGGTTTGAATGCCAAACTCCAAGCTCTGCATTGTGAAGGGATAAAACCAAGATTTTTAGCAGTTGTGTTCTCACCATTTACTGCCTTAAATATCATCCTGTTCCACCCCCTGCCATGGGCAGGGACACCTTCCACTATCCCAGGTTGCTCAAAGCCCTGTCCAACCTGGCTTTGAACACTTCCAGGGATGGGGCACCCAAAACTTCTCTGGGCCACCTGTGCCAGGGCCTCATCACCCTCACAGCAAACAGAGGGTGCTGTGAAGAGAGGGACAGCTCTGGCCAGGCAAGAGCCCTGGTCTCACCTTCCTGTCTGAAAAACAACATTCACCTTAGTCAGATCTCACCCTCCTGAGCCTCACAGCAGAGAAACATCATTAAAATACAGCCATGGGTGTTGTCGGGAGCAAAAGCACGAAGAAAATGTAAACTCTGAGAACCTCGCTAAGGTTGAACAGGGGGAAAATGTTGTGCCACAGGATCCAGTTTCTTTCACTGAAGCTGAAGGAGGACTTCTGGCTGCAGTTAGCAGCAGTTTAACCAGGAGTAGGTAAAGGCACCCTCAGCAGGGGAGAGGAAGGAAGAGTCATGCACTTATGCCAGTTTCACTGAAATCCATACAGAAGGAACAAAGAACTAAAATAAATAAATAAATAAATATCCCAGTAGGGAGAGTAACCACTTTTACATGCTTCCATTAGCTATGCTAGACATTGAAAATAATATAAGAACCTCAAGACTAAGGTAACGGAGGAAAGCGTGTGGGGTTTTTTTTCCCCCTTTTTTTTATTTTAAAGGTGTCCATATAGAAAACCAAGTAGCATGACAGAAAAATAAGAGGAACCAGAAGTACCTGCCCACAAAGGGGATTTCAACATGGTAAGTTTAACTGAAACACAGTGGGGAAGTGAAACTGAATAGGAGAGGGGCTTGATGCTGAACATTAGGTTGATCTGTTCTTCAATTCTTTATGGTGCTTGTCACGCACACAGTTGGGGCAGACGCACCTCATTGTGACACGAGTCCTTAAGGGTCGAGTTGAACAACTACAATGCTATAAAAGCTGCTGATACCTTAACACTGCTGAAGCTAAATGAGCCACAAAAACACTGCAGAGAGTTATTACTTATTACCCCTTTTAGGAACACGGTGCATACGGTGGTCAGGACTCGGGAGGTCATATGGAATGAAACATCAGTAACAGCTCTGAGAAAGTGCCAGTTGATTTAAGAAAAAGACTCAGCTATATCAAGGTCCCTACCAATTCTGCAGTATCAGAGATGCAGATACCAACAGACTGGCACTGAGGAAAACAACATAAAGCAAAGGATAAATACTTCTTCAGCCTTAACAAGCAGTTTTCAAAGCTATCTAGACAATCCACAGTTATTTCAATAGGGAGTGATTAACTGTGCCAACTATTGACTGTTGGGAATTGTCTGTGCATTTTTACTTAAGGTACAAATGCTTAAGTGAATGTATTTTTTGAGAACAGTCAGGCTGACAAGTATTGAGGGGCTGTCTACACTAGACATTCTAATGAACAGCTTTATAGTCCCTTTATAGGTCCTAAAAACCTGGTGAAAACCTAAGGTTGATGTAGTAAACAAGAAAAGACACACAGTTCTTTGCATGAGAAGTTTTATTTGTTTTAACAAAATACAGTTTTTAACGGGCTCCTAAGGGAGTGCTCCTTTCAGCCTCCTGAGTATTGCCCTTCCAGAGGAAGGGTTCTGGACGCCTGCTGATCTAAAATCACCTATGCATAGTCCAGACAAGCTTAGCCAAACCATACATTGCTTCACGCTGAGCAGCCATCACAACTCTCCTGACTTCCATGGGGAAATGGCACAGAGCTCACCACAGAAGGGTTAACAGCACAGACATGTGATGTGCAAGCTTCCCCATTTACTACTCTGACTGCAGACCAGGTCTGGAAGGACAACAGTCCCCTGCTATTCCAGGCCTAATGTTCTCAAACTGAAACTGCCCTTTCCCTCACTGCGTGGCTGGATATGGTGCACAAGTGAAGCACATTAGGTTTGGTGCCACTAAATGACAAGAGATCCAGCTGGAATCAGCACTCAAGACATTATCTTATTCCTCCCCAGTTATTTCTAGGGACTTTCTGTATAGAAGTCATGCTATACACAGCACACTTCTTAAAAAAAAAAAAAAAAAGTCAGGCCTATAAATAGCTCCCCACTACTCCCTTCTCCAAAAAGAATTCCATAACTGTACAGCACACACATATATAGCTTTCCATCTGAAGATTTAAAAAAAAAAAAAAAAAGTGAAGCACCATTACCAAGGGAAACTAATGGTTACTCAGGCAGCAGGCATTAGCTCCTGCCTGACATCTACTCATGCTCAGGTGTCTCCACACTTCAATCCCTTCAAGTTTTATCTTAACTAATTTCAGATCTACCCTGTTTCCGAGCTCTAGTTGACACCAGCTGGATCCCTTGTGTGAGAGAGCAGAGGGGGGAGGCAGCAACTGGACATCAATTGTATTGTCTTCCTCAGAGACATAAGGGAAGTAACTTGACCAAAAAAAAAAAAAAAAAAAAAGCGCGTAGATAACCCTCCACTTTGTATTTCCAGGCAGCTGGAAACCCAGCAGACAATGTAGCTGTTGCTTAACAAACACAGAAATCTACATTGTATGCCAGGTTCATGCCCCAAACCTGGACAGTCTTCACACAGAACTGATAAAAACCAGCTGTGCACATCCCAGTTCACAGTACGTTTCCTCCCCTAACGCACTGCAGGTATGCAATCAGCAAAGGTGTTTCAATACCTTCCCTTTGCAGGAGAGGTTAAAGATCCTTCACTGAAAAAAAGTGAAGTCCTACTGTTTTCTTAGCTCAAATTTGCAAATATTCCCATCAGCTTTGACTACTGTAAACCCCAGGACTAGGTTACAGAAAAGGCTGTTGCTTTCCAATCCACAATATCCAGGTATTTAATCTGATTCCCACTGTGAAGCCGATCCAACAGATATCCAATCCTTTATTTGGGGCCACACCTCAGGCGTTAACTTGTTCGCACTGTGAACTTGTTCTGCACCCAGGAGAGAAGACACAAATCCAACAAAAAGTCTAGATAGGAGGTAGGAGATGTCATCAGAGACCCAGTAGCCAGATGTAGCTGCTGATTGTAAAGACAGAATCTACACTGACTACTGAGCGACTGATGGGCAACTACAGGTTCTGGGTTGATTGATCCACAGCATTAATCCAACACGACCTGCAGAAACAATCAGGAAAAAAAAATTAAAATCAGTACATGAAAGAGTTCTGTAGATCAGCCTTCGTAAATAAAGAATTTTCCACCGCTGGTATCACACAGATTTCTTGTGGACAGCGAACAGAAAAGGAAAAGTGTGTGGCCCAAACAGTCACCTCCGGTATGCAGTCATTGGCTTTTATAGTTAAAAAGGACTCCGTGCTCCTACATCTTTATTATGAAATAACCTGTTTCATCCCCATGTATTACTAAAGACCTGCCCCCAAAATGCAAATAATAAGAACCACTCGCAAACGTGAAGTAGAATAACAGCAGAACCAAAGTCATGTTAAGTTTCTTCTTAATCCTCCAACAATATTGTACAAAATGCCATGAAAAAACCCCATGAATTATGCAAAACCAGGCTGTTCTTAGTCTGTCAGAAAGGGCATTCAGTAAATAAAAGTAAATTTATAGACATAGAGGCAATCCTGGAATGGGAAAACATATCCCACACTGCAGTGGGGAAAAAAGCACAACTGTGTCATCTAGCAGAGAGGAGGGAAGATGCTTAGTTTCTATTAGAAATCAGTCCAGCACATCAAGTCTTTGCATAAAAGACCTCCCATTCACGGTGGTTTGAAATTCTTCTATCTCTGTTGTTAAATGAGGAAATCCTGGCTCCCCTCCGCCAGCTCAGGAACTGCCCCAGCACAGTGCAGCAGATCTGAGAAAAATCCCAGAGGACACATGCCCAACTTGGCCTTCCAGCGGTGGCTGAAACATACTCCAGGTAGCTCCCCGAAGTCTTGCACGCATTAAGATTTTCATTGCAAGAAATGTCATTATTGGTAAAAAAACAAAAAATGCCCATCAAGTTGGAACTGCTCGTTAAATATTTTAAGTATTTGTTTAAATAAAACATTTATCTGGGAACTGGGAAGACTTTCAACTTCAGTGACAGAGTATTTTAACACTGTCATCAGCCTGCCAAGTGGTTTTTTTTCCTTCCTCTTTTTAAACGCAGAACCATAATCGAGTGTAAGAATTTTTATGTATTTTTAATAATTTATTTTTTTGGAGCACTTTTACCACTAATGTTTGATTAGATTATAGCAATATCAGCAGTTATTCAAGACTAGGCTATTGGAAAGGGAATAAGAGAACAGTTTGCTGTCAGATACTTCTGGAAAAGAGCGGTAGTCACTATGCCCCTATTGTAACAGAATCATGCATGCCCTGCTGAACTTTTTTCCACAATAGAGTTTCACAAATAGCATTTATTAATGATGAACAAACATTATTTAGCCCCTATACAGTACCTATGCCAGCCTCTGGAGTTTGCACAACAGAGGGGTTTCCCAGGAATAGGTACCAGAGGCACGAGAGCAATGGCGCTGAGGCTGGGAATTGAACACAGGCACCTCTCTGCTGGAGCACTCACCTCAGTGATTTGCACAATTCATTCACTGCGACCTGTCCACTTCTCCCTCCTTCTGAAGGCAATAATTTCTCCCTTCCCTGGCTTCAATCCTCCTCAAGCCAAGCCAGCACAATCCACTGCGGTATTGCCACCATGCTGCAGCTTAGAGCTAAAGCCATTCCCAACCTCAGCACAACACTCCCAGCTTCCCTCTCAGCCAGGGCCTAGCAGTATTCAGAAGGGCAAGGATCATCCCACAAAGGGAGACACAGCTTTTCCACCACGGGCACTTCAGGCTTGGGGCCACTCAGAGGAAGTATCTCCCCTCCAATCCTCAATCAAGCAGGTTCTGGAACAAGCCGGAGAAAGCACGGTCACTGCGTCTTCAGGGAGAGGCCAAGAGGCTCAGACAGCAGCTTTATGAGACTTTTGGTGATACAAACTTTATTTTTAAATTAGAAATTTTTATTTTAATGAAAAAACTTTTGATTTGTTATATTATCAACTGTTCTGTCATTTGCGAGTTTCAGCCAGAGCCCTGGCAACTGTAAGAAGAAAAGTGAGGTGAGGGGATGAGCAGAGCCTCAAACCCAGATATCACCCCCTGTTTTAGGGCAGGTGATGCTGAGGGGCAGCTGTTGAGTAGTGTTTTGTAAGAACCCCCAGACTTCTGAAGTTCCCCCAGACCTCTAAGGGTGTGCACTGCACCCAACTTTATCCCAGCCCTAACCAGGGCAGCAGGAAAAGGTCCAGCTCCTCAGATGACAAAAGGGTTGGGTCACTTCAAGTTCAGAGCTCCTGCAGGAAGGGAAAGGGAGGAGGTTTGTGAACACCTCAGAGATGCAGGAGCTCTTTGCACATATGTAACCTGAAGCCTCGAGCTGTACCATAATCTTGAGCAGTGCCTGGGTTTGATATTTGTGCAGACAGGAGTCTCACTGCCTCATGAAAGCAAGAAATACCAAGTTACTGAAAAAAGCCACCATCTGTCGTCTATAAAACCAACAGGCAGAGCTTTTGACACTGGTGAACTGTTCTAATATAAGGGTTCATTGCCAAAAAAAGGCAAGATGCGACTGAGCCCATCACCATATCATGCTCAGATTAGAAAAACCCTAATGGATGTGTGTTGTGCATTGAATACAAAGGCAGGTGACTAGAGAACTTGTGAATCACCTCCTAACAGACACCTTTACTTGCTGAATCAAGGTATGTTTAATACGACTGAATGATCTTCAAGTACATCAATCAGGACAAGAAACATAACTGATACACAGGCCACCACTCTTTTTCTGGTTTGGATTAAACAAATAACTTTTAAAACCAAAGCTGCAGGATTGACAGGAAAGGCAACAAACAGGTTCTTATCAAACAGCTCTGCTGTGAGAGTCACATCCTGGGCTAGCACATTCTAAGGACAGGGAGGGCACTGACGAGCATTAAAATCTGTAATGGAATGGGGGGGAAAGCTATTCAGTACAAATACTTTGGTGGGTGGGGAAAGGAAGAAGGGAAATACCAATTACTTGTGTTTGGACAACAGTTCTTCCCATGAAGTTACTGAATTTGGTAAAATGTTTTTGTCCTAGACAGCACAGCCACAGGTGTCAAGTGAACTGACCACAAAGAAATACAGGCCATTTTACTAGTTTGTTTGCTAGTTTACTAGAATCCATATTGTGATATTTACAAGTGGGGAAGCTGGATGCTTTTAATTTAAAAAAAAAAAAAATTAAAAAAATCATTACCTGGATGTTGGCTTCTGTAAATTCCCAAACAAAACCAAGCCAGCATCCCTGCAAGTCCAGAGCTGACAGTTTCAATGAGATTTAATAAAGCTATCACCAGGGACAGCCAAAACACATAATTTAGTGCACTGGCACTGCAGTTGAAGAAATATTTCCCCATGCTTAATGCACAACACAATGGAATTTCAGCATTTACCAAGCACGCCAAGAACTTCTAATTACCTAATATGAACTTAGGCAAAGAGCCATTCTGTCTTAAGTTCTGAATTCAGTAAAACAGATCAGTGCATTGTTTCAAGCGAGTAGGCAGCGAGTTTATAAAGGAAATGCATAATCGTGGAGTTCAGCTCTGCACTGTAATACACAGGACTCAACGAAATGGGAAAGTTAATCAAGGCAGTTCCTTTTCTTTTTTAAAAGTCCACAGTAATGACACAGAAGGTGAAACCGACATTAAATACAGGTGTCCAATTAAAACTCCTTCTCACACACATGAATTCCTCCGCAGTTACATAATTGAGCCAGGAGATCTCTGCAGCAAAGCATGTTTTCAGTGATCCCAGCTCCTGCATACCTCAGACCCTGTGACTGTAGTGGTCAAACCCATTCAGACCAGCTGATGGTCACTTGACTCTCCGCACTATTTATACATTGCTCTATTAAGTGAAGCTTCTGATTGGGCTGAATAGATTTCTGAAAATCCTGCCCAAGACATTTCTTAAATTGCTTTGCCAGAGAGCACTAGTATGAGCAAGCCTAGGGAGGTATAGAGTTGGCACAGCCTTCTAAAACAACTTCCTAAAGGCAAAACCACTCGCATTCTCAAAGGCCAACTAACTAACTTGTTTTTAAAATTTGATTGCTGATAAATGCAAAAAACAGTTACCTTTAACCAGGACGTATTTTTGCATTGACCTCACAGACACGGTCTTTGAAGGATTTGATACAGATAAGAAACTGGCTTAGCTGCAAAAATCCATAAAGGATGCTGTAAATTAATTACTTATTTGAGCATGCAAAAAAAAACGACCAAGCCAAACTGTAGACTAATTCAACATACATTTTACAGCCATAATAAAATAGGCTTCATAAGGAGTTAAGCAAACTGTTCACTGAAATTGATGGAATAATGAAGCCTGCAGCTTTGAAGAGCTTCAGGCACAAAACTTCCAGGGAAGGGTATGTATGAGTTAAGGTCCCTAAGCTAGAGGCTTCTGTATGCTAGGAAGTAATGAACTAAGTTCTTATAATGCCTGCATTAGGACCACACTGCTCTGCAAGTGAGTAGCATTCAGTTGTCAGCTATTGTTAGTGCATACCCATACCCCGGTGTACTGTAACTGTCCACTGCATGGTAACAGAATGTGAGAAACTGAATTAACTTATTCATCAAATCACGATTTTATGAGCAGTAAGGTAGGGTTTTATATAAAGGCAGCAAACAGTGCCGGTGAAGTTTCTGTTTAGGCACACGGCGTTAAACAAACACCTTGCCAGAGGATTCCAGCTCAGTTTTTTACAAGACATATGGAAGGTAGCGCTGTGCACACGAAAGGTATTAAGAGAAACACCCACAGCCAGACCTGCTTGCGTGGACACAAACCAAATGTTTCTAAGCAGGAGGCAGGGTTACAGTGCAGGAGACTGCCAAAGCACAGAAGAGGTGGGGAAAAAAAAAAAAAAAACAAACAAACCAGAAAAAGTGAAAAAACCACTTTCCCCCCACAACCTGTGTGTCCTGGGCTCCCCTCAGCAGTCACAGCCCCTGTGCCACTGCAAGAGGTTTGCCAGACTCCCTGCACACGAGCATTTCGGGCACACATCAGGGTGTAGAACATGTGCAGAACAGACCCACCCAGCCATTCAAGAAGCAAATAGCTGGTGCTCACAGCATATCAATATTGTTGTAGTAGAGATGTTAAGGATTCAACAGCTGTCAAAGAATTATTTCATCAGTTTCTTAGCTAGCTTAATTCTCTTTTTCTAAACAGCGTGCGTGCACCTTGCAACAGCACACCCCCAGCATGCCAAATATCAACAATTTGACTAGCAACGCAGCTGAAACATGAGTAGAAACTAAATGGGTAATCACAAAATATTGTATTTTAGTGCGGATATGATTCAGCTGAAGTTAAGACTAAATACTAATAAATTCTGATGCCGGGTGAAATTAAGCAAACAAGCCTCTCTCAATACCCCTACAGCACATAATCTTTGATGGCTGGGCTCTGAAAGCCCTGCTATGTCCTTACCATGCAATTCAATTCAAGCTACCACGCAGTTCTAGCCTCTATAGTGCCCAGTCTGCGTGGAAAAACAGGGGCCCTCATCTCTAGTAACGCTGTTATTTGTTCATGCTGGATACTTACACGCAGAAAATATCAGGGAAAGAAAATACCAGCCTGAAATGGCAAGCACCTAGTAAACAAGTGAAAGCATACCAGGGATGAGACCAGTTTGATCCAGAAGTTGGGTAACAAGCCAAGTGCCAACAATTTCTAAGACTAACTGGCAGCACTGACAGCGTGATCCTTACGTATCCTTCTCAAGGACCTACTTTAAAGATAATTACTCTTCTAAGTGAAGTTAGTACTTACTTCAGAGGAGAACAGCATTTCTGTTATTCAAACTTCACAAAATAAGGCACTTGATTAGTCAGTTATGGAGCTGATGTTACAAAGCTACCTGGTCCTGTATCACACCAATGTGCAACAGGAGGGTGGGTGAATATGAATTCATTTACTGTCCTGTTGCCCACCATCTCCTCCTTGCCTTCCTGGGAAGTGAACTCAACTGGGGGAGGTAAACACACCCTCCCCCCCCCTTCCAGCCAAGTGCAATATGAAGCTTAAAACATCTGTGCTGAGAACTTAAAATGTTTCTGATCACCTTCCTGTGCTGGAGGGAAAGTAACTCCGGCCCCCAAGCAGACCTGGATAAGCTGGGGAAAGAAAAGAAAATAAAATAACTGCCTAGATAGGTGTTTTAAACTAATCAGTTGTAAACCTGTAGGATTGGGAATCTGGACTACAGGCATGGTTTGGGCACTGTTGTGCCTTATCAATCAGAGGTACTCACTTTATCGCTCCAGTACGTGCAGTTTAGGTGACAGCCACCTTCCTCCCCCCGGTAAATGCTAGAACCATCCCAACAAACAGAACAAGTCCGCACAGGGTGTCACACCTGTTATCTTACAGAGCAGCAACCTTTACCCTGGAAACACATGGGGGCAACTTACAAGTGCGTGAAAGAAAATGCAGAGTCTACAACTTCAACAAAAACACATGTATAGTCTTAAGGTGGACATGGAAAAAATCATCAAGGGGCATTAAAGCCCTCAGAAGCCTGGAAATCTGAACATAATGCCCAGATTACAATGCAGATGCAGTTAAGGTCTTCAGAAAACTTGAAATTAAACCAGAACTGGTGTTCTAGATAAGTGTTCTGCAAATTACTTAGAAGATGAGGCACCTTTCAACAACCAAAAATAAGCTTTGCAATTCTCCAAGTGTTAAGAAATCTTTGCGAGAGACATCTGAAAGCCAAGGGCACATTTTATCTTGCCTGAAGATTATCACATGACAACAGCATGCTACTGTGCCACAGAGACCTAAATGCGTGTGTGTTTACCCCACAGCTCACATGACTTTGCTTCCTTTAGACCATAAATGGTGAAGAGAAATACATTTAGCAGAAGAGCAACAGGTACGGTGTCCTAAGAAGCTTCCTAAAATAGGCACCTATTCTACAGAACCCGGGGTAATATTCACTGGTGTTAAATCTGCATAAAGTAATAGACACCAGCCAGTCACACGCAGGTTACAAACACCAATTCGTGCAGCTCTAGATAGGCAATATTCTATATTTAACTCTGGAGAAAGCAGGAATAGTGATGTGTAAGGGGGGACAGTGGCATCAATGCTTTTAAAGCTAGTAAGATTCTTATTCCAAACTGGTACTCCCAGGAACACTGTGGATGAAGTCACACAATTCTAGCTTTACAAGTTGACCAGCAGAGAAGTACACAGAGAACAGAGCATCCCTAGGGAAACAGGAAGGTTGTGTTTTACTGAGACAACCATTTGAGTGAAGATCCCCTGCTCCTTCCACATAAATACACAGACACATACATGCACTTTGCTGGAGTGATCAGGCAAACAGGGACAAACAAGTGCCTTGGCAGGGGAGATAGATAGATGGCTGTCAGTACTGCTTCACCTTCTTTAAGCACGTCAGCAGTTTGGAACCTGTTTGGATCCGGGACTGTACTACACGGGCCACCAGCTGAGTTGTGTAATAAGGCCATTAACATTTGAGTGACACGTGTAAGTCAAAGCCAGGCTGCCCTCTCATGCTTGACATCATACAGATAATTAAGAGGGAGCCAAAACACGGGGCTGCATCCGTCAGCACAAAAGCAGTTTGTACGCAGCGAGTGCTAATCAGTAAACTTCTAGAAAATGTCACACTAACTATGCTAAAAAGGCACAAACGTCTGGGATCCTGAAGAAAAACTACAAACCCACGACCTTAGTAGGTCAAAAATTGCATGTGAACACAGTATGATATTAAAAATTAACTTTGACTTTATCCCTTTTTTCAAAAGGGGAACTACAGAGCCTGGAAGAGAAGACTAAACTTATAGAAATATTTTGTGCAAGTGATATAACTCCCACGAAACAGAATAGAGGAGGCACCAGCTGGAGAAGCATCTTCTCTCATGGTAGATACAATCTCCAGGCTGTTTTACCCACTCAGAATCTTGCCAAGATTATCTTTTAGTTTTTCCATAACATGAACTGTTTTTAGACCATCTCCAAGAAAAAGGCAAAAATTAGCCCAGGACTGTTGTGTAAGATGTGACTGGAAAGAACAGAAAAGTAACTCGCTCAAGTATCCAGTTAACTGGGATACCTCAAGAATCTCAGGAATACTCAAAAATTCAAAAGTATATTCCAGGACAAACAGGAAGAAATATTGTCCTTCACCAAGGTGACCTTAAAATGAAGAAGGCGAATTTATTCAGGGCAGGCAGTGACTATGGTGACAGGAATTCACAATACTGAGAAAAAGAATAAGGACAAGCATATCGGTGGGTTTGAACAAAGCCTCTTGAAGGGAAATCCTGGATAACATGGAATATCAGTAATATTTAATCTTATATGGGTTGCTGATAGGTTCAGGCTATGACAGAACAGCAGACCACAGCAATTAGAGGGCGGTCTCAGTTTTGAGCTGCGTAATAAACAGTATCTGCTACCAAAGCTTTGAGATTAACACCCCACTACTACAGCGTGTAGTGGTGGACAGTGATTAAACTCATCCTGCAATTTGAGAAGGTCTCTTGGAGAGTTATGAACACTGTGTTACAACAGCAGATTTAACTGGAGCTTCTCATGACATTCCTGAAGTGGCCTGAATAAGCACTGCTTCAGCAGTGTGTGACTACAGGTTCCAAATGGAGAACTCCACCGAAAAGCCATTACTCCTGGTTCCCAACACATACTTAAAACACCAACTCAAAGCAGACTGGGACTACAGGCTGTATTACAGAAACCCAGCCTATACCTGCCCTATTTCACCCAGTCTGATTTACTGCAATGCCCACTCATTAGTCATTGTTAAATTCAGCTGCTTAACAGGACATCTGTTCTAAATGCAAGTATCGTCTATTCCTACTCCTAGAAACACCAGTGCAGAGCAGGAGAAAGTCCTGGTTATTCCTCTGAGAAGTTTTAAGGGTTCTGTGGGATTGTTTGCTTTTTTTCTTCCAAGTAATTTTAAGGTATTCAAGTACTGAATTAGTCACAGTACACTGGAATAAACAAGAGAGCATTTTTGAATCAGGCCTACTCCAAGTGAACAACTTTCTGCCCAAAAAGGCTTTTTCATAATCAGAGATGCAGCATGAAGAGATGACAGCGGAGTAGACTCTAAAGGTAGGGTTTTAAAGACCAGGACAGTGAGGATGATCAAGCAACCCAAAAACTTATGGTACATCAGAACACTACAAGCATTTCAAAAGGGCAAAACTCAAAGCCAACTGAAGTATGAACCAGCAAGCAGAGGATACAGACCAACCACTCCACACGTGCAGCAGTACTGTGAATGAAGACTGCACTGCAGAAAAGAGATTTCTTTCACAAGTGAGGTGGTCTCCATCTCTCTACAGCTGCAAGACACACTGACATAAGTGTGTCAAGTGCATGTTTTGTTGGTCTAAAAAGAAAAACATCAGTAGCAATCTCTGCAATAAGCGCAGAAGGTAAGTGGCAGAGAGCTCTATATTCATGCACAGTAGTTTATCTAAATGCAAGTTTACCTGGGCAAAGAAAGTAACACTCACTGCAAAATACTGTACAACAGTCAGGAATGTGTCAGAGCCACTGCTGCAATTAAATTTAACCTGTGAAGCAAAGCCTTTAGAACTCGATTCCTATTACGGGTCAAGATGACATTAAGAAAACTTAAATTTAAGAGAACTTCAATGTGGCCATATTAAATTCAGATCTCACACTGCATATTTTTACTCTTAATGTCGGATGAAGGAAATATTGTCTTTGTAGCATAACGGCTGTTTAATTCTAAATATTATCAAAACATATTTTAAAAACACCAGGTAGATCTATACTGAAAAATCATTTCTTAAAGTCTAGTTAAGCCTGATAGCTTGTAATGCACAGCAGTAACACAAGAACTGCTATCAAAAACCTAACCTCATTCATCTTCACTCTTTCCTTAAGATAAGTGGGGAAGCCCAAACAAAAACCCATGCATGAACACTTCTGATAGGCAGCAAGGATGACAGGCATTCTTGACTCTCCATTCTGTGTCTGCTAATGGCAGGATCAGCTTCAGAACAAGTCTTACTTCTTTTTATCTCTCTGCCCATAAGAGATTCACAACTACTGCTGTGAACACGCGAAGTAACGCAAGAAACAATTCCTTTTCCCTGTCAAATGTTGTAAGGAAGGCTCAATAATAAACTACTTACTAATAAAGCAGAGTCACTCATTTACAAGCTTTAGAGTCATGGATAACACAGCTTTTCCACTCTAATTGTTTTCCACCTATACAGCACAGTCAGCACTGCGAATAATGCACAGATTTACAGATAAGAGACCTGAGAATTCTATGTTCCAACATAGGTTCAAAGCATTTTCCCATCATCTGGTAGCAGCATTTTCTTCTAAATGAAGTGTATGTTCCCAACTTGGAGATCTGCTTCTCCATCCCACTGTAGCAGCCTTCTAAAGGCTCCCAGGGGAAACATCTCCCTTTTGTTGGCAGAATGCCTCACGCAGCATCACTGCATAGCTGGGAAATCCAGTGCACTGCAAGAACACAAACATCAGCACAAGATGACAATTAGATGGCAGAGCTGCACGTATCAGTAAAGTAAAGGAAGTACATTAAACCAGTAATTTTGGAGATAATGCCATTCAGAGCCTAGATCCTGGTGCATATAATCACAAGTAGTGTAGGCACAAAAAAAAAAATATTTCCATGGTATAAGGCAGGAAGACTCTGGTAAAATTGTTTATAAGTAAGTCATTCTAAATAGACAGAGATTCATAGTACAAGGCAGACATTTTCAGTGAAAGTAATCCCTCTGACATCTCAAAAAAGAGACTCTTAATAATTGATGCCTTCAAGAGAACTTACTTAGCTGCAGCTATATATTAAACCCCAGGAGATGCAGTACAAGTGTTTTTTACCACAATCTGCCTTAAGAACTAGGAAATAACACTGCAGGTTCTAATGGGTTTAACTGCTTTCAATACTAAAATGTGGTGAGGAACTAAATACGACCCAAAGTTTGTCAGAAGCTGTTTCTAACTACGTGTGCAGCTGACGTACCACCAGCGATCAGTCATACACAGACACGCTATTGGAAATTCTCTTGAAGAATAACCAGGCACTTAACCTAAATGGCAAGGAGTGCAAATTGTGAGGGAAGATGTAGATCAAAGCAAACCAGCCTTCCCATCCAGCACTGCCCGAGTTCTGACAGCGGCAGGACAGAGGAGTTCAAAGGTCACTTTCACAGTTAATGTGGGTTTCCTTTAAGATGCCTGGAAAATGACTGTGCTGACCACATCCACTTTCTGAAATACTTTTTTGAGAACTCCTAACGAAGCTTCAGCCAAAGGAACAGGAACTGACTCATTTGTACAATACCCATGCACTGCACAGTCACACTCAGATGCGTGCCCGAGGTACACGTGGGCAGGGATAAAGCAGGCAAAGTTCACATTGTATTTGAGAGACTCCAGTCTGGGATTCTGCCTTGACACACCAGTGCTCAGCACGAAGGTGTGTTCACACACATCTTTATCGCTGCAGCCTGCCACTCACCGTCAGCCCCAGCTCCACCATTTCTGCTTCTGAACACAAATTTATGCACAGAACTGAAGACTGCAAGCTGAGCTCCAGACCGTGAGCTGTCCGCAGTATTTTACTATTTGCAACTCAAACTGGCCATGAACAAAGAGATAAAGATAAATAAGCTGTCATGTTATTACAGCCTGTGTGTAGAGTGGGGGGAAAAAAAACCCAAACCAAGTGTACCTTTTAAAATGGACTTGGCTGTATATACTGTGTGTGAATCAACTCAGCCCTTGCTATGTTTTACTGCAAGATGAAACAGTTCTGAAAGTGAAACTTGAAGGATCCAACAAATCATTCCAATATTTCCAATTCACTTGGCAGTCTTCAGTGCATGGGAAAATAGAATGCAGTGAGGGAAGCTCTGTACAGGACATATATACTACTAAGTATCACCTTGCAGCTGTTAGCTATGTATAGACTTGCAGAAAACAGGCATCCCATTTAAAACTCTGCTTTCTACAAAATAGGTGTGCCACTAGGCCATTGTTTAAACCCACTGAAACTGCACTGAATCATTTCCCTGAATAGCATCACAATGAAGTGGGTGTGTTGTTTTTAAATCAAGGTGTCTGCTAAGCAAGTTCTTTTAAAAATTTTTTGATTATCAGCACATCCCAGAAGCATAAGACCCATCTCTGGAATCCCATAGAAACTGCACTTACAAGCATAAGATGCCCAGGAAGCAACTCTGCACCAAATAAATCAGGGAAAGTAAAGGATGGATTCCAGGAGGAAAACACCTTTGGTCAGACTACAGAACTATGCTGCTCAGGATATCCATCAGAACCTTCACTGCTCCTCTCTAACTGGGCTACTGAATGCAACTCTTTAAAAGCAGGTTTACCTGACATCCCAGGAATAGTTTTCCCCATGGGTTTGGCTCTCCGGGCTATCGCAAAGAAGCAATTTTATCTACAACATACAAGTGTTTTGTTTGGGGTTTTTCCCCCCTTCCCCTAAATTAATATTTGACTAAGCTTCCTTGCCCATATCGAGGCACCTTTTAATTGATGTGTACTTCTGTGGTATTGAATTGCACACTGCTCCTCCACCGCAGCATTGCTTTTAACCTCAGCCAAGAAATAAGAAAGTTCCAGTAGGCAAATTTATCAGGCAGCAAAAGCATTTTGGAAGTGCTCAAACCAAACAAGCCAATCTCTGAAGTTACAAATTATTGAGGGGCACTCTGGCTACAACATGCAACTCTTTGGGCAGAAAATCCTGGGGAAAATACAGCATTCAGCTTGCCAGTATAGCTTTTTCCCCCTTCTCCCTACCAGATCAGGTAATCAAGGAGATGAATCCTGTGCCTAACAGGAGAGCAAGGCATGCCATGGTACTTCATACTTAAGAGGCAATTAGAGACTTCTAATTCAAATATATTGCCACCTTCTGTACTAATTTTCTAGAGCAGGATCCACAGATGTTTTCAGGGGAATTTTTGCTATATAATAGTGCTACTAAAGCACATCATTGCCAAGAGGGAGACACCTAGATAGGATAGCAGTCATAAGAGCTTTCTTTTGTGGTATAAGAAAAAAGTGGTGCACGTCAATTTTTTCTTACAGAAAGGTTTCTCCTACCTTGCTGCTATTACTGACACACCAGTGGAAGATGTCACCTTTCACATTCAGGAAGGAGCCATTCCTCCCCATCGTTCAGCCTACTGAAAACAGCTGAACAAAACGAGCGAGGCAGCTGCAACCTGGAGCATCACCCTGACACCAGCACACTTTCACTAAGTTTGTATATGGATTTCAGAGTCTTGGAGGTTCATTCTTCCTACAGCCATAAGGCAGCTGGGAAGAAAGCACTTTGATTTTCTGAATATGACAGGAGATTTTTGCCTTCTCCAGCTGCTGTACTAAAGAAGGCTTTAGTGAGACCTGCCTGATACTGCTCAACAAACAGTTTCTGAGCAGTTCCAGACAGGCAGGTGATCTCCCAGGAAAAGCGGTGCCACAAGTGAGAGACAAGCTCACACTACACCTGTCTGACAAAGGGCAGCATTTTTATGTTCTGTATGTGAAGCCTGGGTATCATCAGTCATTTCAACTTCTCAGCCATCTGAGCATCATGGAGCAGAGCCAGACTCCTGTAGCTGACAACAGTGGAGGGGACTGGACCACTACCAGCACTCAAGTGAGCAACTCCTTTACGAGACACATAAATCACAGACAGCTTCCACCAAAAGATTGTCTGGGCTAGGCAGCAGAGTGGAAACAAAGCAGCCACTCAACTTCCAGTTCCTCTGCCCAGCCACAAGGCACATCCTCCTGTCTGCTTGCACCAACAGATGCTCCCGAGAGCTAACAACGCTGCACTGCAGCTCAGTTCAGCTGGCACCTACTAAAGGAAGGTCGAAAATCTTCTAAGGATGCTCAGAATTCCTTAAGCAAGGATCGGGTCCCTGATAAAGCAGCTTAATACCTTCACAGCCCGTACCGTGGTTGTTCCTCTCCGAGAACACCAGAGTTTCTAACACCTCGCTCTCCTTGTGCCCTGCTCAGGCTTTCCCTATCACAACTGCAAACACTATTATGCAATGTACGTGAGTGCTACATTTCCTATAGTTTCCGGGAGAAAGAATAAACATTGGATTTCATCCTCATTCCACAGCTGCTTGTGGGGAGGGAGGCCTCCCATCCACTCCTTCCTCCCCTGAGGAATTTTGGAGGAGGCGCGGAGCTCTCCCGGCCAGGGCTCCAGCTCAGCCCCTGTCGCGGCGTGCCCGGTTCAGCTGCTGCCCACCAAACCCAGGCACTTCATCCCTGTGCCACTGCACAGGGCAAAAATACCTGCCTGTTTAGGGAGCTGGCACCCTGGGGGCTGGTTTTGCTGTCAGAGGTAAATTGGAAGTACTAATTACTGATGATAATCTAGTTTTTTTTCATTCACTAGGGACTATGTCAAGAGCAGGCTCCCAAAAAGAAGTCTATTTGTAAGCACAGTGCAAATTGATTACTACTAGCACACATAAAACATATCCAGCAGAACACTTTTACCCTCATTCACTTACTGAGAAATCAGTGCTTTATCAAGCACCTAAATATGCTCAAGCTTTACAAGAGACATGTTAAACTGTTTTAAAAAGATTTCTGCACTGGTAAGTGATTAGTGATACTACAAACATAGTCATTAATGATGAATATTTACACATTCATTAATTCATCCAGAAGCTTAACCAAAGCCATAGGTCTGAGGAGTTAAATATTTGCTGATGCTACATGAGGATCTCCTCCATCCAAAGGCTGTCATCTTACTAATCAGTGAATTTGGATATAACTTGCAAGATTTGCCTGAAAGTTTACTCTTCCCACATGTTAAATGAATTAAGGAAATAGTTCAAAACCCATCAAATTTTCAATTCTTTTAATTTCTGCAGACGCCTCCTGAAACAATCAGGATGGTCAAGTATCTTGTCTCCTCACATTCCCAAGTTTTTCACCCTTTTTTTGCCAACTTGCTAGCACACAAACTTCCCCTTTGTATCATCTGCAGGTAGATACTGGCAAACACCTCCAGTTTTTATACAAAATCAAGAATGGTATGACGTGATCACATTCATATGACCATCTCCCATTCAAAGCGTTCAAATCCCATTCAGTAAAGCACACCACCAAATGCTGGACCTTCCTTATCACAATATCATACTTTTTAACTAAGCCTGAAATTTAAAGTAGGATTGGGTATAAGCATTATAAAATCTTTTAAATATTGTTATTCAGGGTTTTAATATCTGTTCCCCTCCAATATAAATTAAAAGGACAAAGCAAAATGGGCCTCTCAAATGAACAACTACTCCAAGTATTTGCAACACAGGTAGAGAATAGAAATCATCTCATGTGTATTGCCCAACCCCACACTTGTTAGACAAGGGCAGCAAAAGAGGAGTAAAATACAAATATTTAATTATTCACAAGCCATCCAGACCTGTGATGTTTTCCTTAAGGTGTGAACAGCTGGCTACAAAATTTAGACCAGATGTTGCTCTTAAAATAAGCACTGATTTATAAACATGCAGTTTCACCATGACCAAGACAGCTACAAAACTGTACAGCACCATGCATCTATTTATAGGAGATATTTCTGATGGTGAAGAAAAGTGAAACATCTGGTTCAAGATGATTATGAAACAGACAAATCTCATCACATAATAACTACAGAGCACAACTTTTCAAGAGCCCAAACTGATGTGCAAAAAGGAACCCAAAATTCTGCAGAAAGGTACTCCCACGTGTACTAGGCAGCATTACTGTAAAGATGGAGAGTAGAACGACCATTAGAAGGCCAACATAATTTTTCAGGATGTTGACTTTGATAGCTCATGATGTAGAGAACAACTCCAGTCTGCAGATTCACTGGGAGGGTTGCATCACTGCCTAGCACTAAAAGCAAGCATGTATTGTTGTAACACGAGTAAGCGTTCCCATATTCAAAATGAAGGGGGTTTTGTTCTCCCTCATCTACAAAAATCTTTGGAGACAGCCAGAAATTTTCAACATGGATGCAACCACTAGTAAGAGCTTGGCCTAGAAAACTTATTTCTTGATGGCCGATGTGTTCTAATGTTCACTTGTGCTCTCACGGAGAAATAAAGCGCATTTCAGAAGTAGGGAAGAATCTGAACAGGGCTATACAAAAAGTCGGCAAGTATTTCCATTTGAGAAACGTGTTGCTTGCTCAGTGTTTCTAGGCAATAATTCTGTCAGATCATTAGTTTCCCTGGTTCAATACCTCATCTTATAATAGTATGAGCTGTGCCAATACAGTATATTTTTTAAAAAGAACAGCTACAGCTTCTTCCCCAAAGTTGGATGCTTACAACAGCATATCTGGCTGTTGTATATCACGGTCAAAGATGAAATTTTTCACCTTTATAAAGAAATCAGGCTCAAAAAAAGAATAATTTCTAGGAGATTACAGAGCGTGTTCTCCTGTGAGCCACACACAGTCCCACTTTTCCAAATCTCTGTTTAGGCAACACGATAATCTGACTTTTGAGACACTGTGGGGATAAAATAGTACACAAACTTGAAAAGGAGGTTTAAACTGTTCTTCTTGGACAAATAGTTTCAGTTCAAATTTATCGCCAGGAATAGTCGGATTCAGCAGCATCTGTATTGTTAGGCAAGCCTAGGCAAGGCAAGCTTTTCTGCTGGGAATTGCACAATAGGCCCGTGTCGGTTATCTCCGAGAACAGGTCAGAAACACAGCCACCAGGATCTGCTTAAAAACTGTCAGCAGAACCATTTGGGCAGGGTGATGGTCCAGAGAACCTCCTATGTGCCAGACAGAAGGTGTGAAAGCGAAAGAACAATTTGTAGGTCATCACTCCATCATCAACTTCAAAGCCATCCAGCAACTCCGTAAGGTTGCTTGAGTCAATTCATTCTTAAACTTTACATCTGAACCATAAAAGCGGATTTTCCGTCCTGGGACTGTTGAACTTTTAAGATACTGCTATTTGTACCAGTAAATCACTTACTTAAATCTCTACTGCTCATCAGCCTTTACGCGCAATACAAGATCTTCGCAGAAATGAGTTGATGATGATGTTCTGGCATTATGAACTGAAGCCAGTGATAAATCACATTTATCACGTGTAGGAGACAGGAGGATTTAGATATGCACTCCACCTCAGTCTGTCCACGCAGCAGCTTAGGTTTAACTTGCTTTCTTTTGGTGCTGAGGATTTTCAACAAGACATTTAAAGAAATATTAACAGCCTATCAAAAGCCTGTAAAATTGCTACATCTCTTACACACATATTTTGAAAGATATTTCATCTTTCTCACAAATCCCAAGCAAATAAGGAACACCAGTTCAACTTTTCAGCTGTGTCAAGTAATTTGTAAGAACAAATCAAACATGATAACCCCCAAAGAAAACTGCTTCAATCATGTTACACTGCATTTCTAGCAAGTATGGTGCAGAAGAACTATCTGCTGCACTAAAATTACAGATGGATGAACAAAATGTTTCTGCATTTGTAGAGAACAGATTCCATGTAGAGAAACCAGTTTTTAGACCTCAACACAACTAGACTATAAAGGGGAAAAACTTGCTGAAAGAACTGCAGTGAAGAAAAGTAATCGAAAGGGCAACCCCTTCCTTTGCCATGTAATAAATGTAGCATATCTTCAGGGATTGGAAGCAAGCATCCCTGCCTGTTAAAATCTTTCCCTAAGTTAAGGCTAACTAGACGTGTAACAGCTAACCCAGAGCCCAATTCCTGGCCAGGGGAAAGAGTAATGTCTCAGAGGTGGGGAACCATGGTACCACCAAAAGCAATCCCTCACTGCCACACTTGGGAGTGTGCTCGTGTGCTGTTCAGACACTGAAATGACCTATGGAATCCAAGCACTTCAGGATGCTGCAGGGTGAGGGGGGTACACACCAGGCATTTGAAGTTTCCATAGTTCACCATAGCTATTATAACAATTTCTCACTCAAAGAACTCGTTTAGTCCCAAAAAGTTATCGATATCCAGAAGGTCAGCGTGTGTTACGTGTGAGAGAAGAGAGGAATGTGACGTGCACCAGCACATGGTCTAAGAACATCCAAATTAACGAGTCTGGAACTTGCTGCTATCTGACCAATCTGGGTGTCACCGGGCAGTGCTGCTCTATGTGTCTTGCTACCCACACAATCAAAATATTTTATAGAATCTACACGCTGCTGAAGTGCTACCAAACGACTGAATAAATCAGGGACAGAGGTGAACCAGCCACATAACCCTTTCAGCATCTAAGCTGCCAGCTGACACAGAAATACACCAGTGTCCCCCACCAAAAAAAGCTAATTTAATGTATTTCTCATGTGTTCCTCATGTTTGCCCTTCTCTACATCAGTCAGGCAACACCACTTGCGATAATTAGTAAAAACTGTTGTTATGACACATAACAAAATTTACTTGTTGCAGTTAAAATTTCACATTCCCCCAATGCATTTTCTAATTCCAGGCATTTTCTCTTTTAGAACAAGTATTTTCATTACATGTGCTCACAAAAATCAGACAGCAAAAACTTACTAACAGAATGAGGGTAAAATGTCGTTTTGCATGAGATCATATACTACAAAACGTAAGGGGTTTTTTTTATGAATAAACTGGAACAGTCAACAGTATGACACAAACTAAAATACAAGTAACAGACATGATCTAAACAGAATTTGACTGGAACATGTTTATTTAATTCTCGAAATTTCGGCTTATGCTTAAATCAGTCAGCCCTCACCTCATACAAGTATTTCAAAACAGGTGAGTGAAACCCAGTGGGAGGGGACTGATCATTTTAATAATAGACAACAAATCGACTACAGTTAAATTTTTTTCAAGCCCTGACTACTTAAACAGAGTAGTATGTGCTTTTTATTTTTGGGAGAGTGGGGGGAAGGGAGCAGGGGGACCTCTGGGAAGAATGCTAACCTTATGAATTCTTCCTCTGGAATTTTAATTGGTAAATCTATAAGTAAAAACGTACCCAGCTGCAGGGAGCTGCTCCCCAGCCCCACCACAATCACAGAACCTCAGAGCTGAGTGCTCAGGCCTGAGAACAGAACATTTCCCTCAGATGGTGCCCAGCCACACCTGAGCTAAGGAGGAGACTCCAACAGCAGAAGTTGGATTACGCTCTTCCCGATCTGTGAAGCCAGAGTGCCTCTGGAAGACACGCTTATCTCAACATCTATTCTTTTTATTGCTTCTCTTATTAGACATTTCCTACTCATTTTTGCAATAAATTTAGCTACACAACAACCTTGAGCTCTATTTTTATATACAGCATTGTTCAAAGAGCTTCCGAAAATTGTATTAGGAAAGAGAGAAAGGCCTTTGAACAATTAAGACAAGCTTCATACCAGAAATGTAATCTCAACACTAGCTAGTTTCTTTTTTCCCTTTTTGGAAAAATCTTCACATGGGGATCTGAGACAGATGAAAGCAAGAGATTTAAAAATAAGCAACAGTTTTATGGATCAGAACCAAGAGAGAAGACCACACTCTGCATGACACCTTTTAACCTGCAACCAAAGATCTTTCCAAGTGCACGTTGGAGAAGTTGCAGCTCAAAAAGAAAGTAAAAATGAAGCTCACAAAATTTAACAGCAGATCTGAAACACAGGTTACAACTTCCACATAATATATCCATTCTTTACTTATTGACCAACACGCAAGGTCTACAACGTATTACAGGCACTACCGTTTCCCATCTGACTTGCAGGCAGTTTTCAATTTAGCAATTAATGCACCGTATTTAAATATAATTGAAAGAAACGTTTGTATATGCACTCACACAGTAACTTGGTTTCTAGGATCACACTATATTCGGAAGTCTTGAAAAAAACCAACATTCTGAATACCTATATATATTTATATATCACCATAATTCTGCCTTGAAGACAATTGTGTCTCTGAAGTACATTACTTTTTTTTTTTTTCCTAAACACTGAAAGGATATTAAGTAACAGGCACGTGGGAAGTTATATCTAGTTTTAACACGCAGAACGCAAGCGATCTCGCTTAGCTCGTGATTTAAAGTCACTTCAGTTTCCACACACGAAAAACAATAGCAAAGCAAACTTCCAGCGCCTGCAGCCCCAGCCTCCCCCTTCGGCAGGACCCCCGCACACCGGGGACCCTCCTTTCGCCCACCACCACCCACACCTGAACGCCGCGGTCCAGCTCCCACCCCCGGGGAAGGAGAAAGGAGTTTCCCCGCGACAAGGAAGTCGCGGACACACGTGCTAGGGGTACTTTTATGCAGAGGGGGTTCCGAGAAACCTCCGAGGAACTTCCCCCTGGGCGAGAAGAGGAGGGGGGAGCAGGCGGCACCCGCGGCGCTCCCCCCCGCGCCCCACAGGTGCGCCCCTTCCTTCCTTCCCCAGCGCCGCGCACGGGGCAGAGCGCGGCTCCGCGGGCCGGGCGCTCCCGCTGGCTGCGCTCCGCACTCACCCGAGCCCGGCGGC
>VZTA01008787.1:139031-181160 GCA_013398855.1 Mohoua ochrocephala | reverse complement strand
CCCTCCCGGCGCGACCCCGCTGGCGATGGGACGCGGAGGCGCTCGGTGCTCGAGGTCCCTCCCGTGAGTTTGGTGCACAGGCAGCACTCGCGTTAAAGCCTCTTCCAGAACAGACCTAAACCAAATAACACCCAAAAGCACACGGCAGCCACCACCGCCCCCAGGCAGTAAATCCCCATCCTGACTTGCTGGGCTGAACTCTCCTTCCAGACCGAGAGGTTCTTTTCGGGGGGATTCCCCCCCTGTTCTCAGGAAACATTTACATCAGTATCTACAAAGCATTCTTCAGAGACTGCTGAGAAGTTCTGAAAAGAGCTTTGTCTTCAATTATGAAGAATATTCAGCTTTAGCACGTAATGTAGGACCCATATCAGACAACGCTTTCCCCAAGTGACCACAGAACAAAATGTTCAGTGAAAAAGCTTTAACTCTATGGCTCGTTTTTGTTCAAAGGAATTTGGTGTGATGATGAACAGGTTGGGCTATGTGAAAGGCTCATTACATCTTCAGAATTCTCACAACAGTGAACCCTTCATCCTAAAGGAGACCTTTTAAATTTTAGTGAACCACAGAAATTATCTTCTTCAATATGCTTTGGAAAAATACACTGTCCTATACATTTTTCATTATAGAGTGGTCAATAAGAGATCCCACGCAGCCACTGCTCAGAACCAATGGTACAATTTGAGCAAGCACAGATTAAAATACAATTAAAACCGTAGTTGCCTATTTGCAAGATTTATTGCAACGCTTCAGATCTGGCCACTCCTCAGGAGCAAACTTCCTGCAGGTTTAGAGAGAACAAGACTTTCCTACCCTGCTCTAAAAGGCAGCAATTCCCACCCAGTAGGAAGCAGTGGGCAGTCTTGGAAAAAAGCAATGAATTTGTATCACAGATTAAATGTAGAGATTAGAGGATTAAAATTTTCTATCACGTAGTGCACACTTGGGTATTTAATAATTACATAAATGAGGAGAAACCAGTCAGAAAAGCAGGTCTTGAGCTTCTATTGTTATGACAAGACAAGACGTGCCATCAAAATAGGTCTCTACTTTTAAGGAAAAAAAAAATTCTGATGAAAACAACACCTTGAGCAGTGGCACTGCATAGTAGAAACTATATTAACTTGTCATAATATGTTGCTTCTGGTGGCACGACTTTTGATTGAATAACAAAACAAATATGAGCTTCAGAATACACAGTATTACTGAAGTGCTTGGAATACAACTCTTGGGAAGCACCTGTAACGTGGATTTTCTGATTCCTCTTGTTAAGATGTAAATGACTGCCAGCCTCAACTGCAGGTCACTGTTTTGGGGTTTACCCATATTCTTGTCTTACAAATGACAAATCGTGACACTATTTTTAAAAATGCACACACACAAATAAACTCCTCAGAAAAGGTGGTTCACCGTAAAGCCAGCTATGATCTGAATGAATGGGGAAAAAAAACCCTAAAAACCCCAAAACTTATTAAGATGCCATTTGCTTCATTTAAATTGCAGCCTCTTTAAAATTTTCCCTCATTTCAGTCATATTCTGCTTTCTGTGAGCAAGTACTGAATCTTGATTTTGCTGAACTTTGCACGTCATTAACATCACTGACTAACACTTCTTGTACTCTTTTGTCATTTTTATAATATGGGACATTTATGATGCTTGCTATGGCACCTTCTGTGTTCAGGCTCACAAAAATCCTCCTCATCAGCTTCCACAGAGTGCTGTCACTGGTCCAAGTGGTGCATGTGGTGGTGGGGGGGGAGAAAAGATGGCAAAAGCTGCCAGGGACAAATCCCATGCAAGCAGCTCCATACACCTGGTCCTTCCATCTCTCCTGAGCATCCCTTTAATTCTTAGGATGCTCCAAAAGTACAGAGGCATTTTCATATCAAGCACAGTTCCTTGCTTGTGCCTTTCCCCCTGGTGAACTGACTGGATACAGAGTTCATGGAACTGAGGTTCAGAGCACGTGGTGCAGTGACAGCTCTCAAATGAAATGTGTGTTGCGGCAGGACTTTCGCTTCTGAATAAATCATTCATCACAAAGAGTGATTAAGTGTCAGAGCTCATGACTCCTTTAGATGCTTATTACTACTATCAATGTAGCAAGGGAATGGTTTTTTTCTGCTCCAATCCTAGCAGGGAAAGCAAAATTGATTTGGGAAGTAGCTCACGTATATTGATATTAAATATTAACATGAAACACTTGATTTAGAAAGCTTTGGGTATTTCTAACATTCAACAGTCCAAAAGATTATGGAAAGTTTACAAACAGCCTTTTCTAGTGATCCAGCCATGTTAAAAATGATTCTGCTTTTGCAGCAAGGCTAAATCTGGTTTGCTAACTTTAAGGTCATATTTCAGTAAACAGAAACTTCTGAAGACTCTTTTTTCATTGTTTCAGCCTATTATCAGTTTTCTTCGAGGTGGGTGTTTTTTAATATGTCTTTGCACACCATTAATCACCATTAAATCACACACCCTGCACCAACACAGAAAACACACATAAAACCATAGAATCATAGAATGGCCTGAGATGAAAGGGACCTTAAAGAACATATAATTCCAGCCCCCTATCATGAGCAGGGACACCTTCCACTAAACCAGGTTGCTCAGAGCCTCACCCAACCATGCCTTGAACACCTCTGGGGATGGGGCAGCCAAAACTTCTCTGGGCAGCCTGTGCCAGTGCCTCACCACCCTCACAGTAAAGAATTTCTTCTTAATACCTAATCCAAACCGACTCTCTTTCAGTTTGAATCCATTCCACCTTGTCCTGTCACTACACGCCCTTGTAAAAAGTCCCTCTCCATCATATCTGGGAAAAGCGAGAAACTAGAGAGCGAGAAATGTTGAACTTGCTGGAGCTGCCTCCAACAGTCTGTTTTTCCCTCTTCTGAGCGGAGAAAAACCAAAAAAGGCAGAGAAGTGATGGAGTTCATCCTTTGGTTCTCCAGCTGCGATTCCAAGCCAGCGGAGCGGTGCAGTACCGCGTCCTGCCACGGGAGGGCGACAGCCCCACTGCCCCGGCACCGCCCCGCCCGGCTCCAGCCGCGCCGAGGCTGCGAGCACAAACCCCCGGCACCGCTCCGGAGTCAAACAGCACCACAAACCATCCAACCGCCCCTCTGAGAGCAGCCCAAAGGCACCAGAAGGACTCTGAGAGGTGACACTGAAACCTCACGGGGTCGTTGGGAGCGTTAGTATGCAAGCGAAGCCTCGAGAGATTCGTGTGAATAATACCAAAAAGGTCTAAGCTTCTTAGTGCCACAGGAGTGGAAAATCCCATTTCAGATCTTTGTGCTCATAACTAGGAAAAAGGGGAATGAAGGGTTTTGGTTTTAAGCAGCTAAAGCACTGTCCAACTGCAAGACAAGTGGGATGCAGCACTTAAGTAATGACTGTTTTGGCGTCAAGTGAAGCCCTACAACGTACAGCAATCTTACTAAATGAGTAACAGCGGGGTCTGCCCTCTATCTAGTAATATAAAGCAAAACAACAACAAAAAAAATCCCTTTCCAAAGTTAATAATAACAATCTATGAGAAAATGTATAATAAAACAGTTCACTACAATAAATATTCCATTAAAATGTGATTCAACTTTCTTGAGGTTTTTTTGACCAATTTTATTTATGAAAGTAAGCACCTCCGTATTTAAAGGTGTTAAGCGCTCATGTTCTTGCAAGTTTACTCAGTACAGCTGTTAAACTCTTGATTTTTCTTCCACTGCTCTAAGGAAAATTAAATGCTGCAGATGTTATCCTTTATAATGCCATATACACAGAATCAGTTCCTCATTTGCAGGGCAAGTTATTTATTTTTTCCTACTGATCTTCAAGGCAATCATGATCATTAGGCATTGCCAGGGTTAAATAAACATGACCTGAAGTGATCACAAGTCACAAGTTTTGTGAAAGAGATATTCTCATGTCAATAAGTGGAAATCTAGGAACTGCACTTGAAATATTTCAAACAAATCCCTCTCTTCAGATGAAAACACTAAGAACACAAGTGAAAAGGCAGAAATAGACCTGAAACTAAAGTACTTCCTGTCTCTGAGATATATTTGAACTAGAAAGGCTACATTATTAAAGATGCTAGTGGTCACGGATAATCAACAGGTTAAAGCCCATAAAATAAAGGAAACAAAACCCAAAAACCAAAATGGCAAAAACAAAAAAAAAAAAAGAAAGAAAGAAAGACAAAAAAAGAAGAAGATGATAAATGAGTACTCCCTGAAAGTTTTTACCCATTCCAGTTCCACATGTCCAACCCCCTCTCGCTCCACAGCAACACCCCTGTGTGAGGACATGAACTGCCGGGATCCTGCGTGTGCCCTGGCAGCATTTCTGCAGCGTGCAGCCCGGACAAGCCCACCTGCCAGGAATTCCCCTTAGGACAACTGCAAGAAGCTTAAGAAGATTTGCATCCATTCATAAAAGATTGCTTTGCTTAAGATGAAGCCAACGTGGAACGGCTTGCAGGAACTTGGGGTACTTTCAGGGCTAAAATTGCCTCATTTTCCAGAGCCCCAAGCCCATGCAATTCCCAGTTCTCTTTGGGAACGGGGGCACTGAACACCAAGTGCCTCGCTGTTGGCCCTCATGGCAAGGCGAGGAGCCACTTCAGAGCAATCCCCGCTAACCAGAGCCATTATTGCCTGACACTGTTTCCTTCCCCGAGCTTTCCTCACCTCATGAAACTTCTCCTCCTCCCATCCCATAAAAACCTTCGGTGGAGAACTATTGCCAAGGATTATTTGAAACTGAAGAGCGCTCTCTGCGTTGTGATCTGGCGCAAAAGCCGACTTCACAGCTCTTATCCCTTGCTGTAAATCCACTGTTACCTCAACCTCTCCGATGCTTCCCGTGCTTCTGCAATCAGCCTCCCAGACTGCCACTCAAACCTGGGTGTCTCCTCGTGATAAAGATCCACTGAAGCCAACAGAAACACTCCTCCACCTACCCCACTACGCCATTCCAGGGTCTTCCCCAGATCAAACCTCAGGGCATCTGAGCATCTAAGAACCAGCTGTTGTTAGAAGACAATACCAACATCCCCCAGCCAGCTCGTCACAAGTAGAGACTTTTTAAGAATGAGAAAAAGAGAAACATCATGAAATTAAACAAAAAATTGGAAAGTCACGCATCTTTATTCCTTTTGTGTACAGCACCAGCCTCTTGGAAAAAAGAACGGCTCAAATAGTTTTTATTTACATACTGCAAATTAGTGAGCAGGAGCGATGTTACCAGTAAAACACGGAAATTTGTATGACAGGTTCTCAAAATAAAGTTTTTAACCCTAGACCACGAGGAGTTTTTCAGAGCTGCAGGTGGGAGCTGGGAACACTTGTCTGCCTTTTTCATCTTAAAAAACCCTGAACACATCTTTAAACAGGAGTCACTCAGAACTTCAGAGAGTATCTGAGCTCTTCTAGTAAGGAAAAACAACAGTAAGGAAGAACATTTTGCGTAGATACGTCTAAAGAGAAGAGAGTGTAGCACAATAGCAAGGCATAAAACCAGCTAAACCCCACTTTTATCTGTCACACACACCAGGCATTTTTATTTTGTACTCTTTCATTTCTAGTAAGTGTACTTATTACCGGTTCTCAGTCTGTTTCCTTGCTAAGACATTATATAACAGGAATTAAGGAGTCAGAGCCCTTTGAAGCACCCTCAGCACATAAGAAGACTCATTCACCAGGTTGTTAGACACAATGAAAGAAAAGATGCATGAAACCAAGAGCACTTGCACAATTCTCCTCCCCAGACATCTGTTTCATCCCTGCCACCTATCTCTTAGGTTATGGTCAGCAGAGTTTAAACAGCTTCAGCTTTGTGCATCTTTGGGGGTTTTTTTAAGACATATTTTAGTACCAACATGTACAAAAGCAGCCACCCAAGGCTGAACAGAGTTTTCATCCTGCACTGTTGTACTGGTCCTTTAACTTTTTATGACTCATAGTTCAAGTATTTGGGAATTCCCCTCTAAATACGAGTTTGACACACTTGCATTATGGAAAGTTATTTTATTCAAAAAGTAACAAAATGCAATATTCATGCAATACCCAGGTCTATATTTAACACCACACAATTGGTTTTTTTTTTCTTTTTTTTTTTTGCAATAAAGCTTCTAATTAAAGACAGATTCAAAAAAAAAAAATCGAGAACAAGACTGAATAGCAGAAGTACCAGCATTGAAAGAGACAATTACAGTGTTACACACCCAAGCAAGTCAGGAATTTTTTTTTTTTTAAACTATTCAAACAATGTTAGAGCTGTTTACCTTCTTCCCCGGACCCCCCAGTTGCATGTAAGAGTACACAGCTTCTCTCTTACCTGTGTGCTGAAGTCCCTTCTTGGTGGGCTGGCTACTCATCAGGGATCACCTGACTAAAGCCTGGAAAGAAATTAAAATATAATCAGCTGACCACCCTTGCTCACTGGCTTCCAGCTTAAATACTCCTCTCCACAGCACTTCGTCATGTGAGGCAGGACAGAACCAGCTGTCATTGCTTCAGAAAAAAGGGAAATGGGCCCCTCCGTTTCCACCTCCTTCCTTCCTCCTCGCTCACTCTTTCCTATCTGTCCCTGCCTCCGACCTCCTCCCTTTCTCATTCTTCCACTTTGCTCATTCACTGCCCGCCTGGCTGGGGTCTCCCAGGGGAAGCCGCATTCCACAACACACAAGCATTTCCCCTGCATCCCGAGGTTTCTCAACAAGCTGCCTACATATTTGTACTGAAAAAAAAAAAAATAAGGGGGGGGGGGGGGAAAAAAAAGGGAAGGAAAAAAAAAATCAGAGAAAAACAGAGAAAAGGCACCACATTCCACAACCCTCAGTCAGCCCTGGCAGACTACGAGGCATTTTCAGTCACACAGCACAAAATGCATTAGTCAGAGCTGAAAGACCACACACTTTGTACCACTACCATGCTAACAGAGAATGGTCTGAGCAGAGCTACAGGAAAAAGGAAAGGAGGGGTTCCTATCGGTGCTTCCATTTTACGTGGGGTGGTCACCTAAATAGATGAAAAATTTGCAGGAAAAGGCCCAAAGTTGACAGTCCCGGCAGAAACAATGTGGACGTGGGCAGCGGGGAAAGCTCTCGGCTCACGGAGCGCGACCTTTGCCGAAAGGACTCCCCCTCCAGCAGAATGTGTTATTCCAAAGACTGCAAGACATTATCTAAATCAGAACTTCTATCTCCCCAATGGTTTGTTCATAGGAAATACAAGCCTAGAAAAAGTGAAAGTAATACTGCATGATTCAGATTCCCCGAAACCACATTATACTTTCAATTCAGACTTCTCTCTTCTTCACTGCTCCTTATAGCTCTGCAGCTTTATCCATCTATGGAGTTTTGTTTCCTCTACTTACGCAGTTTCAGCCCTCCGTGTTCGCGGAGAATCTGATCAGCAAGAAACGAGAAGGGAGCTCGGCGTAAAAAAAAAAACCCCTCCGTCCTCATCCCAATGACCTAATCACTCATCTATCTGCTCACTGCTTCCGTCCCCCACACGCACTTATCTGCTGCTCGAAGGCATTTTAGGAGCGAGGACGCGGCTTGGGAGAAAACTAAAATCACATCAGAGAGGGAGAGCGCTGCGAGGAGCGCGCGTTCGCGTCCACTGGGAACGGCACCAGGGAGCCCCCAGCCCCAAATTCCCCGCTCCGCACGGGACCGTCCCGAACACACCCTGCCAAGGAGCTTAACTCAGAGCCAGGGAAGTGTAGGGAGGCGGGGGGAAGATGGGGAGAACCCTCGACCGCCTGCACTGGAATTTCTCTTCAGGAAAGTCCACGCTTTAATGAAAGACTGATACTAGATACCACAAAGAAACTTTTATTTCTGTACGCACATGACTCAGATGCATTTTCTGTGTGGGTTATGTGGTTAATTTATGTTTCATCTTTAAAAACTGTTTCAAAGAGACCTTTAAATATTAGTTTTAAGAAAAACTCGACGTGTTTATGTACAGTGAGTGTTTTTTAACTGCCTTTTATTGCACAATGCTGTATACAGCAGAGACATTAATGCCTGTTTTCATTATAGACATAATTTGAATCTAATACTAAACAAAATAATCTGTAAAAATATTTATTTTAAATTACGTCCCTAAATAGTTCCCAGAAAAGTAAACAAACTGAACCCTTCAGCAAAACAGATCCCCTTGGTTACAATATTGTTATCCGTCCTCTTCTCTCATTTTCTCGATTTTGAAACCACATTTACTCACTGCGTTATTGACTTAGATGCATTAGTTTATAAAATAAATGGTAGCTGCTGCTGTGCAGTATTTCAGCAGAGGAAGGCTGTCCAGAACTGCCTCGGAGACCGAACACTGTCGCCATTATAACAAAAGCATTAAAATGAATAATTCATGAGCAGAGGAAGTACCCTACCATTAAAAGGCACCGACTATTCCATGAATTGTCCAAAAGCTACCCTTTTTACTGCCCAGTTCCTCTTACAACTTAATTATGCTTCATTTTTCTAAAATGGCATCAAGTCGTAATCAGCAGAAACACACGGACCACTTGTAGGAGACTTTCCTGAGGAATAAGAAATGAAAGCTGAAGAGTGAGCCAGAGAGAGGGAGGGAAAAAAAGTGTTTATGTCTGATGATGGATATATTAAGGAAATGAGACTTCAAACTTCAAGGGGCTTTTCCAAATTGTGCTTTCGAATCTTGAAAAGGAAGAACATCGAATTCTTTGCAAAAATAAAGGGAATCGGTCCTTTGCTTTTATCTGGTACCTTCCTTTTCAGGATCCAAAGGCATCGTGAAAACGCTCAGGAATTAAAAAGCCTCATTACTGAGGACTTTCAGAACTTTTCTCCTTTTTATAGGTGCACAACATAAGGCGTCAAGAAGACTAAATTATTTTCTCCAGGTCACATAGGAAGGCTTGGAGACTGAGGCAAGAATAGAGCTTCGTCCCCTGTTACCACTCCTGTGCCCAACAAAAAGAGCAACTTCTTTGCTTTATGCTAACAAGCATCACAAGGTTCAAAATTCCTGCAGTTTTTAACCTAATAAAATGAACTGGGGTGCACAGGCATTTTCTGCAGGGATAGAGGAGACATTCTGAACCATTAACCCCACATTACAGCAGAATAATTTGCAAATTTAAGTTCTGAATAACATATTTAAAGGAATTTGGCCTACAGTAGCAAAGTGCATCTGCTCATGTTTCTTTCATCTGCTGCAGGAAACACACAGAGCTTGGAAAGAGATTTTTTTATAGCATACACTTTTAAACTTTTCAAGACATTCAAAATTGGTACACTAACATCAATAAACTTCTCTGATTTAATTTGAACCAACATCCAGCTCTTAAACTTGAAGAAATTGCATCTCTGAGACATTTTACCAATGGGACAGCATTCCATCGTGTCAAGCAAAAGCCATCCTAAATATCTTTACTTGCATGGGTCACTTTTTAGGTGTCCTACTCTCTTACACTACTGGGATGAACTCAAACACGATTCTTATCCCAAGGCTCTCAGGGCAGCAAGTTCACCAATTATGTAGTCGCAAGCCCATTAACACTGAGCTACAAAAACTGGCCCCCAAGGCATTGTGGATGGAATGAAAACGTGAGGTGTAGCTTTGCAAGATCAGACACCGTCACTGGTCAACTTACTGATGCTCCTGGGCTTTTTATTTTTAAACCAGTTGGCTTCTTTGCAGAGCTTTGGTAAGAAATTTTTTGATTGTGACCTTCCAATTTCTAATTTTTTTTCACTTTTTAAAAAAAATTTCAACAGCATCTATTTGAGAGAGATGCTCTTTTGATCTGGTATTAGATGGATGACTTTCATTCTGCCAAAAAATTTTGCCCTTCAGTCAACTCAGAGCTGCTCCCACAGCAAGTTCTTACAGGAATAAGGAAATGCTCTCTAACAGCTAGAACAATCTGTACAGTTAAACATATTTTTAGTCTTCTGTCCCCAAGGAACTGTGAGTAGAACTGAACTACAAAACAAACACAAAAAAACCCCACAATTTGTTGTTAAATATAATTAATACAGCCCAGCTCACAGCGAGCAGGTTTATTGTGACTAATAGACTATTTCGGTACAAATGACCATTAATGGTTTGATAACTTGTGGCAGGAAGAAAGAGGAGGAAAAACCACAAAATTCTTATGATAACTCTTCCAAAGATGGAAGAAGGTCTCTTTTTTAAAATTGCACCAAAAAACCCCCAAAACAGTTAAAGAAAGAAATTCTATGAACACTTCAAGTTTATCTCCTTCAAAATATTTATCTTGAGTCAACATTACAGGACAAATTCTCTGTTGACACAAACCAGTATGAGTCTGTCCACCAAACCAGCAACCTCCACCAGGGCATCCAGACTACTGAGTCACTACCTAAACACAAGTGCTCCAGAGAACAAATAGCATCAAATAAATTACTTCAGAGAAAACAATGCTGACAGAGAAAGATCACTACTACTGCTACTTGGAGGTAGGGTAAAAAAAAAAAAAAAGAAAAGAAAAAGAAACAAAAAGTTGTCATGTCTGTAATCAGAGGAAAAATTTCCAAGTGAAAGGAACTTAATCAGCATTTTGGACAAGCTGGATGGGAAGAGAGAGGAGACTTTTGTAGAGTAGTAACAATCAGATGGGTACATTGTTCAGTATGCACGACTGTCTCAAAACTACATTATGGCTGCAAGCAAGAACGAATGGAATTATATATATGAATACACATCAGGGTAATGATAAAGTGACAATCAGGTGCAAAAGAAAAAAAAATCAAGAAATCAGAGGTAAAAGAAGTGTTCAGCTATCCAAGAATAACCCGTCCGATCTCAGTATGCCAAAAGTGTGGTCAGGTAACGTATACAAATTTCTATCTAGGAGCTTAGATATGTTTAGAGAGTTCTGATACTTGTTTTACCTCCAGTGAGTAGATTTATGTTCCACAGAGCAGTGGTGTTCTGCCACACTGTTGTTTACTTGTACCAGCAAACACCAGAGTTGTGCAGACTGTGCAATGAACTACTCACAGACCTTTCAGCGCTACAGAGGAACAGAACTATTACCTAAGCCTTTTTAAAACACGAAATAGTTTTTAGACACGAATATAAATTAATTTTATAAATCAAAAACCAAATTTTAGAAGATATTTTGGGGGCTAAATAAACAGATGCAGATGCGAGAATAGTGAAGGAAAACAGAATGGTAATTTTCACCTTCTTTATTGTAAAGAAATAACTCAGAGGAGGCGTCTCACCACAACTACAAGATTATAGAATAGTTAAGGTTGGAAGAAACCTCTGGAGGTCATCTGGTCCAACCTCCATGCTCAAACAGAGGCACCTGCAGCAGACCATTGCCCAGGACCACCTTCAGAGAGCTTTTGAACACCTCCAAGGACAGAGACTCCACAACCTCTCTGGGCAACCTGTGCCAGCGCTCCGTCACCCTCACAGTGACAAAGTGATTCCTAACATTCAGATGGAGCCTCCTGGGCTTCAGTTTGGGGCCACTGTCTCTGTTCCTGTCACTGGGCACCACTGAGAAGAGGCTGGGTCTGTCCTCTTCCAACAGCCCTTCAGGCATTAGAACGCATTTATGATCCCTCCTCTGAGCCTTCTCTTCTCCAGGCAGAACTGTCCCAGCTCTCAGGCTTTGCTCACAGGAGAGATGCTCCACACCCTTCATCATCTTTGTGTCCCTTCACTTGACTGTCTCTAGTAGCTCCATCTCTCTTTTACTGCGGAGTCCAGAACAGCACCCAACATTCCAGATGTGGCCTCATCGGGGCTGAGTAGAGAGCTTAAGGATCACCTTAGGATCACCTAAGGATCCCCTCCCTTCCCCTGCTGAACAGCACTCCTCCTACCATAGCCCAGGATGCAATTGGTCCTTTTCAAGGCAAGGGCACATGGTTGGCTTATGTTCAACTTGATGTCCACCAGGACCCCTGGGCCTTTTCTGGAGAGCTGCTCCCCAGCGGGTCAGCCCTCAGGATGTACTGGATGGTGCATGGGGCTGTCGGGCAGGACTTTGTGCTTGCCCATGTAGGTCCTCCAGGTGTGCAGGTCCTTCAAGAAGTTAGGAAAAGCTGATTACTTGGGCTAAGGTGCACACTACTTTCACTGATACCATTATTTCTTACTCTCAGCGACAGGCTGGACTTTATGAAAGAGGTTTTGCTTTCCTTCCCACCTCCTGAATCCCTCAGCCTCACTATTCTCTTGCTCTCTCTCAAAAACCAGTTATTCCCTGGAGTAGAAAAGGTAAGGTTTTAGTACATTTCTGTTACCTTGACACTTTCTGCCTCATCCACAGTTTTCCAGCATTTTGAGAGAGTGGGCTTAGAACAGAGAACTTAGAGAGGAAACAGATTTAAAACATTTCCATAATTAAAAGTAGTGAAGTCGCTCAGGTATTTGTTTGTAGGATGTTCTCAGGGTGTTTTCCAACAGAACTGAAGCAGCAAAAGCTCTCTGAGTTTGATGAGCTGGTAGAGTCCCACTGCAGTCTCTGAAATGTCAAACTGTCATAGGAAGGAGAGTAGAAAATGTTTTCTTTTGGGTCTCCTTATCAGACAATCTACTGCCAAAGGGGCTAGCTAGCTACCAAACAAGCAGCTTCTCTGACACAAATACAGCAACCACAAATTCTCTTCAGATTTTAGAGGTGCAATTCAGTTCCTCCAGCCCAGTTTTCTGGTGCCATCTCTCCCCTGACCTCCTGCAGCCAGTTATCCAAACTCCAGAGGGCTCAGGATCTGCCCCAGACCTCCACACCCCGTGCAAAGGCCTGGGACACACTGCAACACCTCGAAGAGCGCTGGACAATGATGTGTAGGCACCAAAACACACCCCAAGCACCCCAAATTACAATGTGACTCTTTCTCATGCCCATAATTGAATCATTTGGGCAAGATGTGTGTCCAAGACCCTCAATCTCTTTATTCACATAAATGTATATGTTGTCTGTCCCAAAGCAAGAGCAATTATGCTCAGCCATAAACTAGAAACTACTTATAATTCAACAAGACACAGAGGCAAATCTAGGCCATCTTACCACAGCACAAAAAGGGAAACAAACTGGTTTGTTTTCCAAAGTAGGAGACCAAGTGGCTTTTCTTACAGCACAAAGTTCACCAAGAGCCCCTCAGACACTGGCAGCACAAAAAAAATCAGCCAAAACAGAACAGGGTCCTGCACCTGTGCCTCACATTCCCAATGAAATTGCAGACATTCTGTCCCACAAAAATAACTACATTGCCAGGGCTTGGATTTTCCGCAATCTTTTCCAGTGACCTCCGTATTTTCAAATCCGGTTTTATACTCTAAAATATTTACAGACCCATGATCTTTCTAATTAAGGGGGAAAAAAAAAAGAAGAGGAAAGGTATCTTCAAGTACTTCTTCTTTGCTATTAATACCCTTCTGAAAACAACTAAAAGCTTCTCCAAACCAACATTTCTAAGAAAAAATATTAACTCAATCCCTCGCCTCAGAAAGGTGCCAGGGGTATTGCAGCTCTGAACTGGCTCCTCAGGGACCAGCACCACTTTAAATATATTGACATTTATTCAGCTTCCTTAGAAGGGCCAATAAAGCCAATCAAGGAACACAGCCCCAGTAATTATTCTTGCTTCTACTGCAGTATTTTCAGGCATGCTGCAGTTTCAGGCTTTTGGTGTTGCCATCTTCTGTTTGGTACACAATATTAATTTTGGGATTGAGGTGTGAATGGACACCCTTAAAGTCTCCTTTCGGGGCTCAGTGGCTACGATGTGACATGCTGTGATTGTGCTGGATGCAGGCACACACACGGGAGGACTGTAACAGCTCTCTCCTACCTGGACTGCTCCTGTACAAGTGGATGTTTGTCCCATGTATACAAAACAAGGAAGAATATTTATTGCATGTGTCTATGAGAACATCTGCTCGGTATTGTTCAGCACACTTGTATCTTGTTATATCATCTCAAGCAACGATTACACTCAAAATGAAGAGTCCTGCAGTGGTTCCCAGCAGAAAGTAAGGAGGAAGATTTCAGGGCCTCCCGTCTATTGTTCTTTTCCAGTTCTATCTCACTGGGATTATTCAGGACATCAAAAACTTATCAGCATAAACAAGACTGGTGACCAGTGATCAGCACCCTGGTCTCTGGTTTTGTTCTACCAAGCTGTCTTATAAACATTCAATGCTACAACTAATAAACAGCGACATTCATCAACAAGAACTGCACTTGCTTTCACTGACGATGTATCAAAAAAATTTAAGTATGCTACATAATACCAAAAAAGATTCGTTTTGGTTGTTTTCTTTTAAATTTCAAATAGAGAAGAAATGAGAGTTGAAGCCCTCTGGTCTTTGAGAAACTGTCATTATTTCTTTCCAGTTTAAAAAGTTTCAACAGCTTATTTCAAAAACTTATCCTCTACAAATATGAGGTATTAATTAAAATTCAAATAGCTTGTTCGCAGTTTTTATGGCTAGAAGCCTAATTTTTTTTCTATAGTATGTCATTATTTAAATCAAGTCTTATTTAATTTGAGAACCATGGGAAAACAAAAGGAAGGAGGGGACCCTGGCAAACTGAATGAAAGTCAGATTTCAAGGAAGAGTGTAGAGCAAGAAAAGGACAGAGAGAAAGGAGTTGTCAAGTCCTAAGAAATGTAAAATTTGCTTATGAAGATCCTTACATATAATGTCCATTGCACCTAAGCAATAGGACCGAAAGCCACAATTTTGAAAGAGATTATCTCAATTACTTTCTAAATCTGTTTTTCAGGTTGTGAGCCAGATGGAGGCACATGTGGGCTTGCCAAGTGACCAGCTTTTCAGAACTGTTCTTAACTCCTTATCTTAGGAAAACTTGATTGCTGAATTAGTATTCCCAGTTACTTAATGCTTTTATGGAATCATTAAGGAGGTAAAAAGGCACCTGTAAAGCCTTAGTGCTTCTACAAATGTACGATGCACAAAAAGGTATCTCAGACAGGGTGAAGTTGAGCACTCAAAAGGCAGATGGGGCCAGACTGAAGGCTCTTTGAGCAGCTGTAAATTCATCTTCCTTTATGTGTGCACGCACCATAATAATGGTCCTCAGTTATTACTCAAAACCCGGGTTTTTTCTTTTTTTTTTTCTTGAACAGGTCCATCCCATTCAATGCACAAGATCACTGGCTGTTTGCTCAATGAGCAAAGGGATATTCCAGTTTACTCTGCCATTCACCAGATGGCCACAGACTTTCCTGCCATGTCCTATTTAACTCCAGCTTTGAGACTGCAAATTTCTTCATGGGCTTATCACCACCATATCGATACTAGGAAAATAACTTCCATTAGGTTTATAAGCACCACCTCCCTGAGAAAAAGGGAGAAGAACTATTTTAATTTCACACCTGGGGAATTGAGGTGTAAAGAGGGCAAGGCTTGGATGACTCTGGTCATCCAATTTAAGCTCTAGCAAAGAAAATGAGAAATGATGCCAGGTGACCACAACAGGCTGAACTGTACTGCAAACCACCCCAGCCATGCCCCCAGCAAGACTCTCCCATAGATCTTGGCTGGGGGCAACCATCTCTGAGTAAGGTGTCTCCAACCAGGAGTCAGAGACCTTCGAAGTGTAGCCAGCACTGAACTCACTGAAGGAGAAGAGGCTGCTCAGGAATGCCAACAATCTAGCAGTCAGATGCTCTGAAAATGGGATGAAGGAGTAGGGAAAACAGCTTTCCAGCAGTGGTGAGGCACTCAGCTGTCTCACAGACCTCTGGGAGAAAGGCAGGAGGAAAATCCCTGGGCAGCCCTTAGCTGTCCTTCCCTTGAGTTGTTCTTTCTCGGCAAACTTCTCTCCCTCACAACACATCTTTCAGAATCTATAGCTGTCAAATTTGATGCATCCCCATGCAAATTCACCTGAGCTAGTGAGTGCAAGAAGGAAGTCCTGCAGAATAAATATCATGTGAGCATGTAATTAGATCCTCTAACACGGCTACATAATCAGAACTACAGTGAGCTAAGAGAGCACAGACAAAATTCCAGCTTTGGATAATCTTTAGCACCTATCTTATTATTTTACTACCTTATTATGCAATGTGTTTTTATTCAGTATATTTTTTAAAACCCTAGGGAAAAAACATGGAACAAATACTCATAGGGAAATGGCCCAGTGTGGAACAGCTGAATCCACACTACATTTGTCTCTGTCATTCGTACTAATGGGGGGAATAATTACAGCAGTGAGATGCTCTCATCCATGTAAGCCATTGTTTTGACAGTGGGTCAGCTACACAAGACACCTAGGAAAAGACAGGAGGCTCTGCTCAGAAATCTTTGGCTCTTCACTGCAGGGAGCAGTGCACCTGAGTTGAACACAACTTTTGACCCATCTCCTCAGCCCTGACATTTTCTGCTTTTATACTCTTCATTTTTTTCCTTACAGGACTTGTTCTTCATCCACTTTTAAGCTTCCAAGCACTGGCCCTCATCATTATCCTGCCCTCCCACTGCCCCCAGATCCTCGTTTTGTTCCAGTCTCTAGTCTAGTTCTCCTTTCTCTCTTAAAACTTCTTTCTTAAACTCCCTATTTTCCTGACAAAATGGCCAGGTGACCATCTCCCCAGTTGACCTCATTTCCCTTGCTTCTCCCCCATCTCAGATCTTTGTTCTGGACTTCTCAGGCCCCTTGTCTCAGTGTTTCTATACAGAAGAAGTCCAGCCCTGGTACAATCACTCCCCATGAGGACCACTCCTTCCCCAGTCTGTACTCTACAGTCCATCTTATGTGTCTGCTGCATAAAAGTCAGGATTTTGCTGGAAAAGCCACAAAATTAACTTGAAGAGGATCTTTGATCTCAGTTTTAATAGCCAGGGTCTGTACTGCTAGGTACAGCAGGTTATTTCCAAGTTTGATTATACTTGTCAAGAGCAAAGTAAAAGGATGTTGCCTCACCTCCAAGTCTCAAATCCCTACCTCACAGTACAGGCAAAATGGCATTAAAACTACAGAAAACAGTCACAAACAGCTGAACATATTTCAACTGACAATTTAATTCCTCCTCCTCAACTTCAACAAACTGTGCCCAAGGCAGAGATGTGATGAGCAATTGATGTGGTGTGGTGGAGTCATGCTCTGAAGGAGAGCCGGCTCTTGAGCAGAGAAATTGTCCATTTATTCTCTTTCCATCCTTTACTCCCCAGCACAATCAATTCTCCTCTGTGTCCCTGGACAAGGAATTAAGCTGACACATTATCCAGGGCTGGGTGCAGACCTTCAGCACAGTTACACAGCTCAGGAGCTGCATCTGGTTCCATCAACCATACCCCAGTGAACTGCAGTGGAGGCCTCAAGGAGCAGCTGAACAAGGCAGTATTCCAAGGCATGGATGTCAGAGGGAAGGACAAACACAGCACAGTAGCCACAGGAAACAAAAAAGTCCACTTCCTACATTTTCCCTTTTCCTGGTCCTAGAGCACAGATCTGTCCTGTCCCTCCCATCAGTCTGCTCATGAAGTCACTGGTGAGTGACTTCTCCATGTCCTTAACGCATAAGCCTTTCATTGTCATTTCTCTTCCCTGTCCAGTTGAGGAGAGGAATGAGAGAGTGGCTTTGGTGGGCACCTGGAATGCAGCCCAGGACAACCCACCCCAGTCCCCAGCCCCACCTTTCCCAGCAGAGCACCTGTGAGCAGCTGCTGGGGCAGGGTGAGGTGGGCACGGCCCAGCCCGCACCATCAGACACAACTCTGAGCTGCACAGTGCTCCTCGACTTCCCGATTTCCCGGATCAAACCCACAGAGGTGATTACAATTAAATCCTGCAGGGTATCTACAAGTGAAACTGGATGTTTCCCAGATGAATTTTATAGTTCAGATTTACAGCGCCACTTAAAGCAGGCTTTTATTATTTATTATAATTTTTATTGTATTTTGCAGTCACTTCATATTACATACATCTTTTGCAAAACGCTGTTCTTTTACCGTTTTCAATGTTCTGAAAGCCTGTCTTAAAAGTTTATATGAACCAAATTATTTGTGTATAATTACACTTTTATTATTTTTAAAAGAACTCTTAATCTCCTTGACAAAAAAAAAATAATCTTTTTTGTTTTAAAAAACAAAGAGACAGAGCCAAAATATGCAAGGTATTGTGCTGGCATTCCACTTTTAAAAAATAAAAGCTAAGGATACTTTTCTAACAAAGCTTTCACAAATTATTCCAACTTTAATTAAATCCCTCTTTGCTGGAAACTAACAAAATGTCATTAAGATCAGAAGACAGTTATTATCTTTCAGTCTTTTTCCTTTTGTATAATACATTATTACCAAAGTTTCAGTGATTCTTGCTGCATTATCCACCTCTCCTTTAAAGAAAATACTCTGTAACCATAGCAATGCTTTCCCACCCTGGTATTATTTCCCGCTGGTTTGTTCTAGGCTTTTGCACATAGCAACGACAGCAATCCTTGGTCCAAGCTGTCAACTTCTTCTTGGCAACTCTTAGCAAAATTGGTGGATCTGTAAACCACCAAATATGCAGCTTTACGTTTTCAAAACAAGATCGGCACCTATGTTCTGAATAAAGTGAGTATTTAGAATCGTAACTCCACTTTGTACGATATTTCTAGCGCCACAAATGTGAGATTTTGACATTCTAGATGCCGTCTCCTAGTTTTATCATTTTCTGCAGAGCAATGCATCAATCCCTCCTTAGGCAAAAAGCAATAGGCAGCGTTGTGACATCTCGCTGTTATTCACCGAACTCGCAACAGAACTTTAGGTTCCTGCTTCAAACCTGCCCCATTTTTCAGTGAAGTCACGCAGGGGAACACCAGATGTACCATCTACACTCCACCAGCTGGGCTTCAGGCTCACAAAAGCAGCACCAGTTCTGCGAGACCTGAGACATAAAGGCTTTGAATCTGACATCTAAGCACTCAGAAGCCACAGTACAGAGGGCGGATTTCAGCCACGTGCATAAATGTTTAACACTACACAAGCAAACCATGCTGGTGTGACTTACAGAGGTAGGTGTTTGCAGAAGAAGGTGCATCAGAAGCACAGCAAGCCCAAGTCAAACAACCCCAAATTCCTTATATCATTTCACTACTCATCGTATAATGCCATTAAGGTTCTCAAATCTGAGCAGACGATCAATGCTCTCCTTGATCTCCACTTTACTGTAGATTTTAACTGAAGAGAAATAATTTTTTTCCTCTATAGAAGTAAAAGCATACGAGAGACAAAAAGTGCTAAAAAAAACCCCTCTTAAAACTAACTAAGCTTGATTTTGTTCAACACCTTTTTAATAGTATTTCAACTTGCTGCCTAACAAAGACAACAAAAGCACTAGCCAATTTTCAGGTTTAGCTGAATTTTGCTACTAGCTGAGTTAGCTTTCATAAGCTGCATAGTAAGGTACAGTCAGTGAATTGTGGTGAAGCAGCACAAAGTATGTTTGGGAACAACAGTGATTTAAAACATGGGTGTTTTACTGTGCATCCTCTCATCCCACTGGAGTCAGCAGGGCTTTTGCCAATAACTTCTGTGTCAAAATCCTACCCCCACCACTCATCATTTGTTCCTATGAGTCACCCAGGGATATTCCCTTCAGATGCGCTCTGGAGGGGGAGTTCCAGAAGTGGAACTCAATATGCAGGACAACTTCATTTACAAATCACCTACTGAGAGAGGTGATTTTCTTCCTTTGAAGAAAAAAAACCCATTTGTCTCAGTCACAATGATTGAAACAACCAGAGGAAGCTGGATAGATATCAAATATATGTGTGTCTATATCTATATATATAGATATATATATATATATGCACACACTCCCACATATATTTTTATTTCTATATATGTACAGACCATATTTTTATATATATATACACCCCTCCCGTATTTTTATGTATATATATACACACATAAATAAAACAGAAGGAATATATATCAAACAAAAATTCAAATGACCTAATATATTTGTGAGAGCTGACAAAAAGTAGGAATAAAAAAAGAAAAGTTACTCACTAAGCCAGCATCAGCTGCCTAGATTGGTTTGGGGCTTTTTTAGAGTCTAAAATGTTACAAAAGAAAACAATGGTGAAAAGTAAATTTAATAGAACAATTATTCCAGGAGGGAGAGGAAAGACCACAGATTATCCTACTGTTTTAAATATTGTTGAGTTGAAGCACAGCCTTATTTATGTTCTAATTTACAGATGCATCAGACACCCATACACACAAAATTCCTCTACAACCGTGACCCAGCTGGGGCTACACACCAGAGAAATATACACTGCCCAGATGGGCCAATATAGGAATATAGGAACACATTCCTGATGAAAAACATTTAAATCTTTACACCATTGTTGCCTGCGGTTTTTGGTTTGGTTTGGTTTTTTTTTTGTCTTTTTGTAAAATGGAGTTAGATCTTTACGCATGCAGAAGGAGAACAAGAGCCCAGATTTGGAGATAGAAAGAAAACAAAGGTATAGCATAACTTTTCCAATAAGACCTAAAGAAAAGGACAAAAGAAGGTTTATATTTTGTTATTGTGGTACTTTGCCTAGCAGCGACACATATTTATGAGTAATCTTCATAAAATGTACTACGATTTTCTTTTTAAAGAAAAAGATGGAAATTTGGAATTAAAGGTTCCTATGATTTAGCTATGTTCACTGAAAGATTAGCATAAATACAGAAAATAAAAGTAATTTTGTCACCAGAGCACTTCAAAATTAAGATTTAAAACCAGCAAAGTGCCCTATCACTGTACAATAAAACAATATTTTGTATTTTATCAGCTGTTATGCTCAATTTGTAGGATAATTTCCAGACAGAATCTTTCAATTGATGATCACAAATAAGAAAAGAAAAGGAGACAACATTTTCTTTTTCCATAAATGAAGGTGGTAATAGTTTTATTAAATTCCAACTCAAATAATGTTATTGTAACATGTTGATCAAATGCATCATGAAAACCAAGCATTACTTGCTTCGTTTAGTTTTATGAGGGTACAATGGGAAATGCCATTCTCTCCAATCACAGGTTTTCTGAATGTATCCACTTCACTGGTCTCTTAACAACAAATGCAATTACATTTTACTGTAAAATAATCAAATATTCTCTTCCTTGCACACAAAAGCCATTTTGTTTTGGATGTACACATTTTGGTCAAATTTTCTCTTATCTCAAAGATGCAATTTTCTAGAAGGCGCCATCCTCATTTAGAAAGCTGTGGCATTTTCTGACTCTTGATTTGATTTACAGAGAGACTTAAAGGAAATGGAATCACTGAGATTAATTTTAAATTTGAAATTATAACTCAATCCACAAGGCTGAAGAAAATATACTTTTAAAAAACATCTATTTCCTATAAACTGATGAAGGATTTACAACATTTTAAACAGTTTGTCAAGGTGCTCTTGCCCCTAGTCATGAGAAATAACTTGGAAAACTTTTTCAGGAATTAAATACAAAATGAAGTAAATATTTTTTCAATTAAATGTCAGGTTAAAACAATGTGTCTTTTAATTCAATTTCTGTTTATAATGGTTCAGGTTGACATGACTTTAACAAGTCTTCAAAAAATTGCTTAACATTTTAGGTACATCTCGTGCCTCTTACATGGATTGGTCCTTGATTGCACTCCTTATTCCTCGCAAGAAGTTTACTTTTCTTGTTCTTATTTCATGTGTTTTGGAGACTTTTCATATTTATCCCTTCTTTTAAGAGGATAACTGTCGAGAGGTCTATTTTCTGGAAGCTGTGAAAGTCTTAGCCTTAATGTCTTTGTGGTTCTGTTTGGTTTAGTGCTTGGGGGTTTTTTTAACTAGCAAATAGTGTCTTTCTTTTAATTGTAAAGGCCTCATTACAGTGACCTTCCAGACACAATTTACATATTTCCCCACAAATTCAAAATGAGCATTGTTTTAATACTGGTCTACTTAAAGAATGTTTGGTTTTTTTCCCTTCCAGTTTTCTGAAGTCTCTGAACCCTCTTTCAGAAAACCTTCTGTAACTGGATCTCATGCAGGGACATCAAATGATCCAATATCCACTGGAAAAGTAAAGAAGTGCTAAAGGAATCAAAGCAAGAGTGAGGTCTGTGACAGACAGCAGGTATTTTGGGAAGTTGAAGAATACCCCTTGCTTATAAAACCATCACTTCAAAAAAAAAAAATTCATTTTTATCCCATTCTTACTGGAAAAGTGTGAACCAAACCCACAAATAAACCAGCTTTAAATTGCAACCCTGAATCTGAGCAGAAGGAAGAACACAGCCCTGTTTGGGACACACACATTAACCATTGTGGACGCAGTGCTCCTATTAGAATATATTGTCACACAGTATCCCAGTTTATCAATGCTGGCCTCAATTCAAATATGCCGTTAGATGCCTTACTAAGTGCTTCACTAAACTGAGCCTTTAATGCTATTTAAAACTAACTTAATATAGAAAAGAGCTATAGATTAACTGACACATCTATTGCCTTTTTTGTTCCAATCACTTCTGTTTAAGTGCACTGCACTCTGGGGAACATAAAAACTTGGCGGGAGGGGGAGGAGGAGGGGAACCTCAGCAAGTTATGTTTGACCTGGAATTGAAAATTCAAACACTGGACCATTCCAGACCTCAGGCTGTCTGATTCTTCCAGTCTCACGTAATCTATTCAATAGTTAAGCCTCACTCCCTATTACTCCTTAATAGCGGTTGTGCCTTTTATTGAATTCCTCAGAGCAAATCATCTAAAACTGGCTTTGAATGACCATGTGGCTCCTGGAGTTGATTTGGAAATCCAGAAAACAAGACACGTACCAGCATTTGAGCAGCTGGCCACAAAATGACAGCCTCAGGCAGGAACTCTGTGGTACAGGCAGCAATGCCAGAATCCGGCTCCCTCTCGCACCACCTGATGCCTCAGCCAGGAGACCCTTCTCTGTCCTTGTCCAGAGCCTTGTCACTCACACTCTCCCACTCTCGTGACGAGGAGAGATTTAGAGATGAGATGTTCTCAGAGTACAGCACACGCAGCATTAGTGGGATGTTGGCTACTTCAAAACAATAAATGAAGGCTGCCTGCGGAGCCCAGCACCTCCTCTGGAGAAGAGTTCAAAGCAGGGAACCCCCTCCCTCCAGGGATTTTCAGCAAGTCACAGAGGCTGCTGCTGCCATGAGTAAGAGGGGAGTTGCACACAAAGGCAGGTGGCATGAACCCCTGGGAAGAGAAGATTGCCAAGGGCAAGGGTCTGTTACAGCTTTGTGCAAAAAAACCCCAAAAAAACCACCATCTCAGGAATATCTGTGAACATGTCATTAACTACCTAGCCCTGATTCATCCCATCAACACCATCGTTTCATCACAGGTGTGTTTCTCCCAGGGAAAAAAAACCTCCAATACTTACCATTTACTTAGATTTTGCTACAGCACACACATCCACGAAAACAGAATTAAAGCAATACCTGCAACCTTGATTTCAGCACTCCCCTGTTCTGGTGGCTTAGCTTTGCCACCTTAGCATGTCTTTAAAAGTGCATTGTGTACATGCAAAGTTTCCTCAAATTTAGGGGAGAGAAAAAAGCAATCAAACCAGGCAAATTCCTTTTTCTCTTTCGTGTCAACCTATTGAGAATCACATACCTGAGAGACAGGGTGAGAGCATTGACGCTCAGTGCTGCTGCTTGAGTCAGTCAAGAAGTCAAAACCAGGGTCTACCATACTTTGCAGTGCCCCAGGCTAGGAGAGGAAGCAGAACCCAGAAATCTTGTGTTTCAGGCAGCGTTCTGGGAAGCAGCAGCACCCAAACTCCCCATGGCTGTCCCTCACCCATTGCCATCTTGCCCTCATTACCACTCTTGACTTCATGTTTCCCTTTCCTGTGTTCACAACAAGCCTGGCCCTCTTTCTTGCCTGTTGTGCTGCTTCTATTGACACATGAATCAGAACTGCTTCCCACCTTCATTCACCATCTTCCTCTGCTGCTTGGAGCTTTGGAGATTTGGTCTGCCTTATCCATCTATCCCACCCTCCAAATGAATCAAATCAATGGGACGTGAGGCTGCATTTAAGGAAAGATGTGCTAACACAGAAGCATCCAAAATACACCAGTATAGCCAGTACTTCTTCAACCTCATGTTTTTCTACCTTTAAAGAGGCTTAGCTGCCTTTATTTTTACCCTATTTTCTGCCCCTCTCTGCCAATCAGAAGACATTTTCACAATCCATATTCCCCAACATACAGCCTGGGGTTTGTTTTGAGGCAGAACAAAAGAAACAACTTCTTCCAAGTGGTGCACAGTGCAGTTCTGGAGTCAAGGCAATTAGGCCTAAAACTGACAAAAGAAAATGACTTCACATCCCAACTGAAGAGAGCAAATGGAACAAAATGTAATGGAAGAATGACACAGATGAAAACAAAACAAAGACGTGCCATATTTCATAACAGTGCAGATGTTAAGATATTGAAAATATTTTTAGCATGTACCAGGGAACACAAAAAAGAAAAAACCTATTGGGAATAAGAGTCCAGATCTACATTGTTCCCCTGTTTTCATGACGTTTACAATGGTATGATTCCCTCCCACCCGCCATGAATTTAAGCAGCTCCAAAACAAGCTCTTCATTTTGCCAAAAAACCATCAACATGTTCATTATTTTTAAATGCATTCTAGTGAATTTTACCTGAAGCAACCCATTCAACTCTCTGCAGCTGTTTCTTTGCTTTCAGAAGACTTAATTGTCTGTACATGGACCTCGCCTTTGTCACAACCATGTTGGAACTTTCACACCCCCACTCCATTTTTAGTTTTGAGTTCTAGTGTGCTGTACACTTAAGTCCCAGAACCTCAAAGTAACATAACTCAAAGGGCATATCTTTATTTCAAAGTCAATTTAACACTGTAGGAGTTGATCGTGTACACTCGTTCCATTGTGTGTTACCATCCTTTTCCACCGCCCTGTCCTCTAGAAATTCAATTTTTCTTCAGCTGGGTAACCTTCACATCCTTCAGCTGCTGAGAAAAGTAACTTCTCCTTTTCTTTTGCCCACGACCTGCCCTTCTGCAGAAACCTTGTGCCCTGCTTAGTGTCACTCTGGGCTGTCTCCCCTGAACATCCCTGCATGATGGAGTTGTGCTGGGCATTTGTCTTTGTCCCTCCCCAGCTCCCAATGACAAGACCAGTTTCTTGCTTTGCCACTCTGCTGCTTTTCTCCAAAGGGTGAAAACAAAGCACAAATGCAGCCTGTGTGGGGGTTCTGAATTCCCCCACCCTTTCAAAAAAAATGGTTTGCTGGTGTAGGCAACTCGATATCACGGGGGGACAGACAAAGGAGTCAGAGTTTTCTCACTTTAACTCGATTCTCCAGTTTCCAAGAACCAGCGTTCGTGGCCACCTCACAAACTGGACCAGCTGAGGAGCAAAAACTCCAGCCTCTCAAAGCTTCACACTCAAAGAGGTGCCAAACACCACGAGGTTACACCTCCTTTCTCAGCCTCAGGCACATCTCATGAGGTGTACAACACCCTTCATTTGCACACGAGGGCTCTGCACACAGCAGCACAAATTCCCACGAGCAGATCACAGCCTGTGCAAATCCTGGATGCTTTCTCAAAGCTTTTGACTTTCTGAACATTACACAACACCGTCTGAATCCTCATCTGCCCTCTGGGCTGGGAAGTCAATGGCCAGGAATGGGTAATTACTGCCTGGATAATTCACTCCACTCCTAAGTGGCCTCAGTTATCTCCCAGCAACAACTCACGCTTACGTAAGGAAGGGACCCACACAAACTGAATTATGCTGGTGGTGACAACCTATGTGCAGCCACAGTGTTTCCAGAGGAGAAACAGAGAGTGACAACAGAGGGGCTGCAGGGAAAAGAGCAGCAGTTAACAGGGTGATACCTCCAAGTCCAGCGTCTGCACCGAAGAAGCCTTTGGATAAGACCACGTAAGGATTTCAGCAGCTGAGCAGCCCAAGTCTAGTTTATATTGGAGAGGAATAGAGAACATGGTTTTTTTATGAAAAAAAGTCTTCAGGCTGAAGCTCTACAGTGCTTTTTCTGGTAGCACACCTTGTGTGTGGGAACCACCACACACCAAGAATTCTTCGTGGCTGCCAAAGCTGATCATTACAGAAACACATAAATGGACAAAAAAGGGCTCGTGTGAAGGCAGCCGAATGGCTCTGTGATGATCTTCACTTGTCAGTTGCCCAAAACAGATCAATAGCTCCAACTTTATTCATGGAAAAGCCAACATTTCACTTCACATTGTCAGGAAAGAAATGCTGCTTGCTTCTCCTCCCAAATTTCTCAGGCAGCTCTGCTACGACTTCGAGGACATTGCACAGTTCAGAATCCCCAGTACCTATTTACCTGCCATTGCCACCATCCATGACACTGAGTCAGAGGGTCACACCAGACTGTTTATACAAGAGGACCGGCTTTGGAAAGCCTGGTTTGGTCTGCCTGTCTTTAGCTAGAAACTACCAGACACAGGTTTCAGAAAGATCTGCCCAGAAATGAAAACCTAACTTGTCAGAAAGGCAGAAACAGATTGCAGAAGGGCAAGTAGAGAACAGGGGAGTTCCCAAGAGGTCCTAGAGTTTGTTGTAAAAAAAAAAAAAAAAAAAAAAGTAGAATTTTTCTAGTTTTTTCCTATGTAAGAGGAAAGTACACTTTGACTTAATTGCAAAGCATAATGATAAGCCAGCATACATGTACATGACTCATTTTCAAATAATTACAAAACGCAAGGAGATAGAGAAGACACAGTTTATGACTGTTTTCTTACTCTTAAGACTCACACAGTAGAATCAGGTCTAAAGGAGTGTTATAAGACTCAGACACCCTACATAAGCCTTCATCTCCAGTCAGGCCTGGTATTTCCCCAAAATCCCATCTGCAGATGCCCGTAACACACAGTGAAGGCAAACTGCAACGCAAATGCAAGTCCATACTCCTCTGAGAACACACAAAGTTGGTGCATGTCTGAAACCTGGGACCACAACCTGGACTGACACGGCTCTCATGGAGGTGTAGGATCACGGAATAAATCGCTTAACGTGTGCCTGGCAGGCAGTGCTAAGGAAAAGGAGGATTAGGGCAGTCCCCAGACACCCAACAGATATAAGCTCACCAATCTTGCTCTCTCCCTGCACGGCAAGACCAATACTCGAATACACAGGCATTGGAACCGTATGCAGAAGGTGCTAAATAAAAGTGGAGAAGAAATAGAAGCCGCCCCAGGTGATTTAAGGGATAAAACCAAAGTGTCTTCAAGTGAGACTTAAGGATTTAAGTCTGTATAAATTATCAGCGAGGATAATTTGTTTGAACAGAGTACCAGGCTAAGTGATGGATTCTCTGTCATCCCCTTAAGTTTTTGCAAGATATTGAACACAGCAGAATCATTGCAGAGCATACTTCTGTGTCCTTTGGCATGCAGGGTGTTTTAAAAGACAGCATGAAGATCTTTCTGGCCTTGAAAACAAAATTCTGAGGGCCGTGCTAAAGCTGAAGACTGAAATCTAAAGAAAATATTTAACACTTTAAACAAATAATGTGCTTCTTATTTAAATAAAACCACTTTCAGACACTAAGATTAAGAGTGGGGAAAGCACAATCATTTACAAATGCTAAGTTAGCTTGACAGAAATTTTAAGAAATAATTTGATTTCTATGAAATATTTTCTGCTCATTCTCTAACTGGGGAAAATTCATGTGAATGTCAGTCTCGCCTCCTACCAATTATGACCAAAATATTGCCTTTTACTTCCCATCAGTGACACACCAAGTACTGGCATTTTTATTTCAAAATTTGTATGTGAGGACAAAGTTAACATATCAGTAAAAGGTTGTGGTTAGTTAGGTAAACTCCCCGTGGTAAATTTAGTTATTTCCTGATGTCACAACTTAGTAAGACAGGAAAGTCTTCTGCCAGTCACTACCTTCTCAACACATGGCAACTCATTTCAAACCAAGGGGAGATACAAAAACCTCTCCTTTTGTAATAAAGTAATTAATCACTGTCTGCTAACTTTCTTTCCTGCTTTTGTGTCACTTTTTAAAGGAATTCCCCACATTCTTCTTCCAAACGTAGATTTTAGGTATAGCACTAAGCCAGTTGTTATTAACATCGAATAAACAATTTCATTCTATGCCTCACAGGGCCACGGTTCTTTGCACATCTTCACATCCTTCTGTCACTCTCAATCCCCTCCCAGTAGGTGTAGAAAATGAAAACATAAAAAAAAATAAAATTAAAATACATGTAGAAATGTGGCAGCAAAAAAAAAAAGTAAAGGAATAGCACGGTCAAGAAGTGCAAATATTAAACCCACTCACATTAAAAACTGAGAAATGCAATTAAGTTAATCAATCATTCGGGTTTCATCAATGGGTTTCTACTTGGATTACACGAGGTACAAGTAACAAATACTACAAATGCGAGTTTGGAATTTAGCTTTAAAACACACAAGTTATGCGTTTGTGGCAAACTTTCGGAATGAGATTAGAGAGTGAACATGACGGGAAAGAGAAAATAATGAATTAAGAGAAAGCAAAAGAATACACAGCAAAGGCTTTACCTGTTGTCTAGTGTCTTTCTGATTCTACAAAGAGCTACCTGAGAGCAGAGATGCCATTTACTTCTAAAGGTCCCAAAAATCCATGCACTGTGAAGCATCATGGATATCCTCAGCAGCAAACACCGACTTTTGATTTAATACAGTCTGGAACCGCTCAAAGGGATGAGGAGTAAGGCCTCCAAAGTCTCAAAGGCAGCTCTGCCTCCACAGAAGATTCATTTTTTTCCAGAACAAGAACAGAGATGGGGACATTGTACAAGAACTAAAATTCTTGAGTCGCAATTAATTCATTAGTGACGACTTTGTAACAGCACCACGTAATATTTTAAACATGCACCAGCTTCAAAAATCTCTTCAATTCAGGCAAGATAAAAAGCACAGTTTTCTACATGGCAGAACAGGGCAGGTTTTACAGAACTATGATGAAAATTAATGACTGTATTATGAAGCAAATGATACCAGCCAGCCACCAATTATTTGCAGCTCAACTACATGAGCAGCACCCCGAGAAAATTCCAGCTAAGCTGTTTGGATTCTGCACTTCTCAACAGCCACTAAAAGTGGAAACACAACTCAAGCACTGGAACACTTGTAGGGTACATTTTGTATCAAGTGTACACAGTTTAAGCCAACCCAAATGCTGTAACCTAACAAAAAGGTGCCACTCTCTGTCATTCATCTTATTTTTCCTTTCCAGATACACTGAGCCACCATGGGCAGGGAGATCCAGCTGTTCACCAGTGGCCATCAAATGTAGCCTTGCTGCAGCTGGAGGAGCCAGTGGCTTTCTCTGGAGGGCAATTCAGAAAAAAAGCCCAAACTGCAAACTCAGAATTGCCCTGGAAACCCCAATCATTTTCCATCAGCCAGGGAGAAAACACAGTCAGTGTTCCCCCTAGACTAAAGACAGCTTTTGTGAATGCCCCAAAGTCATCAAAGCCAATGCCCTTCAGCTAAGAGCCCAGCAGAAAATAATGCTGCCTAAAAGAGGGGCGGAGGGAGGGAAAGTCTTGCCTGACAAAGCAGAAGCATAAAATGGCTTTTTAGAGTGGGAGGAGAAGGGTGATAATGAAGAATATTTCAGTAAGACCAGCTTGAGACAGATTAAGATTCAGTGGAAAAAAAAAAAAAGTTTTTAAAAAAATCACAGTAAAGAGACTGCCTTGGGAGAGACAAACGTGCTGGATCCTCAAGGTGCCATGCAGGCCACACGTCTTTATCAGCAGAGCTGGTGGAAAACCCAAGCGACTAAATGGTAACTGCAATCAGCTCGTAAAATAAGAGAAGCTTCTTCGTAAGAGTCTTAGACTAAGATGGCATCTCCTTGCCATGGAGATGGCAAAGGTAAAAGAACATCTGAGACAACTGGAGCAGGCAATGAAACCACCTATGAGCTTTAACAAGAAGACAGAAGTATTTCTTTCCCCACATAACCAAGAAAACGCACAGCTGCCACTCAAGGAAAGTCCTGTGCTATTTCAGAAACATGAGGTCTGAGAGATGAAACTTTTTATCAGTTCTGATATGCTTCTGCATAAAATACCAAATTTGAGGGTTGATGATCCACAACATTTTCAGAACAAAATATTCCTCAGTTCAAATGCGGACAATCAGATGAACATATTTTGATGGCATGACCACTGAAGAATAATAGGAAAACAACCTTCAGCAAGCAGGTAGCAGTCAAAATTCAGATGGGAAACTGGAATCATGTACCAAGACATGTGACAAAATGATTTTTAAATGGACCTTTTTAATAATACCTGTTTAGTTATTCAGCCATTTTGTCTTTTGCCTGGCCCTGTTGTTTGGTTTTTTATTCCCTAAACCTTTTGATAAATTTTTGACATAACCTCTGACTGCATTAAATGCAAAGAACCTGATGGACATGAAATCTAGGCACACATTCCTCTTATCCACTGAACAATTTCAACTCTTACTGCTAACTACAAAATCCTTGCCTGAGTGCCACCGCTCACCAAGTTACTTAATGTCTGTGCTTTTTAGAACAGCTACCTGTTTTTCTAAAACTTCGTTTTTTACACCATACTCCTCCCCAAAAGCCTCACAGATAAGTTTGATTTAAATCTAACTACCTAAGAATTTTCCCGTCTTCCCAGCTTTATATCATCCATAGGTTTGATCAGCTCCTCACTATGTTCCAGGACATTAATTAATGAGAAATAAAACACAAGGAAATCTTTGCAGGACAAAACTTTCTTCTGCCTTGAATCATTAAAATGAAATAAAAATTGAAGCAATTGTTGAACCAGTCATAAATCAGTAATGTATTTAAGTAAGTTATCCACCTGGCTTCACATTCTTATGAGCTTTCTAAGTTTTGCTGAATGAACAGAGCTGCAGCAGACTTCTTGGAAAGACTGCTACCTTCTGAAGGTTTCAAAAGCCATTACAAGCACTACTTCCACTCTCCTCCATTCCCCAGTCTCAGAAATACAAAGCAATTCTATTTTAGGTTGAGATTTTCTGGGTCTGTCTGTGGAGGAAATGGGGCAGGGAGGGATTTGTTTCTTTTCACAGACTTGTGAAATAAATGATTCACAAGATATTTTTGCAAGAAATTCATAGAATCGTAGAATTTTTTAGGCTGGAAAAGCCTTTAAGGTCACCAACCATTAACCCAGCACTGCCAAATCCACCACTCAAACATGTCCCCCGTGTCTTTATGTCTTTTAAATATCTCCAGGCACAGTGACTCCACCACTTCCCTGGGCAGCCTGTTCCAATGTCTGACCACCCTTTCCATGACATTTTTCCCTAATATCCAATCTAAACCTCCCCTGCTGCAACTTGAGGCCATTTCCTCTTGTTCTGTCACTTGTTACTTGGGAGAAGAAGAGTCCAACCCCCACCTGGCTACAACCTCCTTTCAGGGAGTTGTAGAGAGCATAAAGGTCTCCCTGACCCTCCTTTTCTTTGGGAGGTAAAAGTAAAGAAACATAGAGCTGATGAAGAAGAATGAGGAAACATTGCCCCAGAGCAGCTGCTGTGTCTGGATGCTGCAGTTCCCTGAAATTCCACAAACCATCCAAGAGAACCCTTCCCTACTCAAAAGCATCCTTACCACAGTCAACAAAATCTTACACCTTTTACAGATTCCAAATTTAGCAGGCAAATGCCCACATGGGAAAGCATTTGAGAAAAGAGAGTTTAAGAAGTTGTCAGTACTTGGTTGGTCTCTGTAAAGGATCATATGAATGTTCATCTGGTGAGGTAAAATATATTAAATTGAACAACCTTCTCAAGGCATTTGCCACCAGCAAGCTGGCACAGCACACCCCCACTTAGGGTAGCCCAGCTTGCTCTGACTGAGCAAGCAAAACAAAAAACTTCTTTAAACTTCATAAAATAACCCAGTCTGGGTCAACGGAGATAGCACCGTTATGTCTGTGTGTTTGATATGCTGTTAAATATTCATTCCAATTAGAAATTATTTGTGCATGGGGTAAAGCAACCAGGGAGATTATGTTTACATGTGCCAGGAAGCGCCAAACTTTAAAAACTCCACCCACAAATTTTGTGTCGTTGGGTGATGGTTTGATGCTTAAAGGTAAAACTGCTGTGAAGCAAAGAAAAAAAAAACAAACATAAAACCAGAAAAGAAGGCATATCTAAAACTTGAAAAAGCAAATTGGCAACAGTCTCAATCTCTGAAATTACAAGACCTGGAATTTCTGTGCATTCTCAGGAGCCAGCAGGACGCAAGGCTGGAGGAGGTGATGTCAGAAGTGCGTCTGTGCCTCACCACTGGGCTCAAGAGAGACCTGATAAGCAATTTTCTGGTTCGCTTTGGGCCCTGGCTTCCATTTTATCAAAGGTTTCATAAGCGTTTACAACTTTCTTTGCGAGCAACACAGACTTCATACAACCAAAATCTGAATCAAAGGCAGCACGTGACTTTCATTTTGACTTCAGAATTATTATTATTTTCATTATAGCGTGCACAACCACCTCAATTATCAGGAACACTGAGAACCATCCAGATAAAAACTAACAAATACAATCAACTATTTGTAAGGCATTAGAGAATAATTACAATGCCTGAAACCCTCCCCCCCAAGAAAAAGAGAAATACGACAAGTGTAGTTGATAATAAAAAGGAAAATTTAAAAAAATATACGTATGCAGCAGTATACTACTATTTATAATACTGAAATGTACAACCTGTTTTCTCAGAGGATCTCGTATTAGAAAAATATAACTGAAATAGTTTCCAAACAACTGATTCCATTCAATTTAAAAAAAAAAAAACAAAAACGTAGCAGTGTCCACTTTCTAAGATCACACTGGAATAAATAATTGCTTGGGAAATATTCTATGGTGCATCCCCTTAACTACCTAAGACCACACACTACGGCTTAAAGTATGATTTCAATAGATATGGAAGTCTAACCCTCTGACTGTGTTACTAGTGAAGTTCAGTTCCATAGTGCCTGGTAACAAATTATTTTTAGAGAAAAATCAAACCTTACTGTCACCTGTGCTGACCCAAATCTCCTTTAACATCTGACTGCCAGTGGTTCAGCTCCATTACCTCACTATATTAATTACCAGATAAAGAGAAAACCAAGATTTTTCCTATACTTTTTTTCCTCTAGTGTAATATTCCATTATGGAAAATTAAAAATCAAGAAATTACTCTAAGAAGTCTGTTTTGCCATTGTTGAACAAACAGGAAAACTGAAGACCATTCAAGGGAATCATCAAAATAACTGAGCTAATGACAGGACTGATTCATCTCCCATTCCTGAGAGAGATGAGTATCTTAGGTGGGGTAAATAATTAACCCCTTCTTTGAAACAGGCTCTATTGCCTTACTTTTGTAATTTACAAAAACTGCATATAATCTCTTTTTGCATGATTCTTCTTTTTATTTCAAAAAGATCTTTGATTTTACTTTTTTTTTCCTTAAACAGAAGAATATTTTAGTCTTATTTTTTAACACAGCTCTTAGCTTAGTAGGCAAGTATGGAAAACTTTATGGGACAATCTGAACTTTAGCAGGAAACAGACACTTCACCATGAAACCCTTAAAAATGGGTTTAGCTGGTATTGTCTTTTCATGTATTTTTATCTTAGTACCACTGGGAAAAAAAGTGACCTACTAAAACCTCTAGAAAAATCAGATCTGACAGTAACATATAGAATGGGTATATTCAAAGCCAGCTCTGACTTAGGCAGGCCAGTCTGCTTTGTTTCCCTTGGCAGTCTGTAGCCAGCGTGGACAGAGAAAACCTCCTCTAGAGGGTAATTCAGAGCAGAAACCAGCTTGGGGTGCTCCTTGTCACCCACTGGGGAAGCTGATTCACTGTACCAATCCCAGGAACCTAAGGAGACAAATATTCCTGGGTTAAACTTTGTGTCCCCTGCAACATCCATTCCTGGGACTCTTTGCAGGGTGCAGCAGGGTGTTTGTTTGTGCTGATTCTGTACCTCGGGGTTGGTTGTGTTCACACCAAGATTTACCACTGGGAGACTCTTCTTTAATTTCATTTGTTACTGGGTTGCAAGGCTCCACAATCTTGGTTTCATAACTTCTAAATACTTTTAACATTTAAATGCCATTCTCATGCCTAATGGTCAAGTTGTTCTTTATTTTTAACAACCTGTTTTCTCCAAGTTCTTATTCAGTTCAAGTCTAACATAGCTTTAGTCCTTGCACATTTGGATAAGTAATGAACCTAGGTGTAACCTCACCGTATTTATAGGAAAAGAGATTTCATCTTCCACATTCAAAACCCGTGTTTTTCATTTTATTACATGGATAAGCATTTTACCCCGAACCAAAATTTTCCAGTTTCTTTTTGCATGCAGGTTTTTAATTCAGTCCACCTGAAGATAAACTGCAAGAGCTAACAAGTGTCCAACTTACTTCGAACAAGGGCAGAATTAAAGCTGAACACTGATACTTCAGAAAAAAGAATCTCAACTCCCTTCTATAGGCATTAAACTCCACATATCATAGAATCATAAAAGTTGAAAAAGACCTCCAAGACCATAGAGTCCAACCTGTGACCAATCATCACCATATCAACTAAACCATAGCACTAAAATGTGGCATAATAAAGACTGGTACAGTCTTCAAAGAAAACGGAACTGTTTTTTCTTTGGGAAGTTATTGGGCCCAAGAAAAAAAATAAATCTGTCCTTCTCAACATGTTTTCCTCACCAGTATTTCTGTTATGCATCTGGAGTGGCATATGGTCAGCATTTTCTGTAGGGGACTGCAATTTGTCTTCGTTTTATATATTAATAACCCCATTCAGTCAGGCCAAAGATACATCTATGCCCATACTGTGTCTTTAGCAAAGGCTGAGAGCAGAGGTCTGGGAAGAGCACCAGGACAAGAAAAGCTTGCAGGGATGCACTTTGGCATCCCTCTGCAACCTTCAGGGACTGGGCTCTGTGTTCTTCTAAGCAGGAGTTGATGCTTCTGCACTGACAGTCCACACCCAGATAGTCCTGCAGTATGTGCAGGGGCTCACAGCTAAACTATGTGCTCTGAAAAAAAATACCACCTCTTACTTGTTCTGAATCTGTCACTTGATAATTTTATTTGATCCCCTCTGGGTCTTGTACTACAAGAGACACTTAATGAACATGCCCTGTTCATTTTTTTCCATTACACTCCTATACAGATTTTTATCATTTTCATCTTTAGCTGTTTCTTTGCCAGGCTGAAGATTCTCAATCTATTTAATTGCTCTTTATCATCACTGCCACCCATTTCCAGTTCTGTTATCTCTCCTTTTTTCCCCCTCATCCTTCCTTTAAATCCAGGGATCAGAACAGCACCCAGAGGTCAAGACAAAAGTACAGGCAGTTTATAAACTGGCTCAGCAGACTTCTGCTCTGTGAGCAGAAATTTCTCTGTGAGAAAATTATCCCTAAGTTTTTTTCCTTTGACCAGTCCCAAACACTTGATCAATGCTTGGATTTGGCACGATAAACTCTCTACAACATTGCTTCTTTCCGTGCTAATAATCTCAATAATGGCAGGATTGTTCTCCTCCACATGCATTACTTCATAGCACCAGCAGCAAGCTTCACCCCCAGTTACTAAGCATCACAAGACCCCTCTTGGGTTCTTCACAATTGGCTTTCATTTATGCTACTCTCATCAACTAGAATCATTCTGCACTCTCCCTTCCAGATTACCAATGCATTATGGTGTTAAACTTAGCACAGATCCATGAGTAACACTACTGGTGACCTCCATCCCCTCTGTTAAACAGGTCATTTATTCATCTTTTGGCCAACTATCAGTCTAGGACAAAAAAATTCCTCTTATGTCAGAGCAGTCTCATTTTGCTCAGCACCTTTGGTGAGTCGTTTTCACAAGACTCCCTGAAACCCCAGTGTACTGCATCAGCCAAATCACACTTACTCACAACCTGAGCAGTGCCTTCAAAGAATTCCACCAGACCCGTGAGACTGTTCTGACTCTTTCCTGGTACATCAAATTATCCATGAATGCTTTAGTTTTCTTCTCCCCTGTATTTACCAGAAAACTGGCCAGTATGAATGCCAGTCATACTTGTCCTGTTATTTCCCAGAGGCTTTCTGGAAGCCTTTTAAAAAAACCGGCCTCACCTTTGGCACCCCCAGCTTCACTGCCACTGTGAACATGGTTATCTCACATGCCTTTAGCTACAGCCGCAATATTCTTTGGGCTCTTTTAGAACTTGGTTATCTATTGAACCATTGGCCTTCCCATTTCTGATCGCTTTGAAAGAACTTATGACAAGCTTCTTCGCCTTTTACAAATCACATATCGGGCTTTAACTTGTTTTACTGTATATTTCATGTTTATTTTGCATTAATTTCCCATTTTTAAAAAAAATTTTGGACATATTTTTGCAGAATCTCTTTCTGTTCCTTACAGCTTGCTCGATCATGCTAAACATTCCTTAAAACTTTTTTGAAGAGTCAGAGAAGCAGTTTTTAGGGAATATGCATTTTTTCTGAGTCTCTCCACAATGGCTGCAAGCATTTTATTCTCTTGACAGTTCCTCTTACCAGGCTGTCCATAGGAACCCCTAATCAGTGTCCTGCTTGCTACCTTCTCTATGGCAGACCTGGACTGTCAGTAACTCACTGTAGAGCTAAGCCATCAATCCCTCCATTTTATCTTCCAGTCTTCCAACATTTGCATAGAAACGCTTCTATTTTGGTCTGCCTGCCTGTCCTTCTGTGCTCCTGTCTAAACAGGACCTAATTTTTCCAGTAGTTCTTCACTGTTTTCTACATGACCTTCGTCAACTTCTGTCCCACGTACTTCAGCCACTGACAGCGTCACCTTTCCTGCTTGTCCCCATGCAGAACACTGGGATTACACTGCAGACTGAGGCTGCGTAGCTATTTACTCTAAACCTTTTATCTAGCAACTCATGCATTGCTTCCAGCACTATTTTGGCAGCCTTTATATCACCAGCACTTCTCCACCATGGAAAGAAAGCCTAGACTCCTCTTGCTGTAAGCCACCTTGGCACACAGCTGGAAAGTTACCGTGGGCTCCCTTCCAGCGCTGGTTGCACTCCACAGCAGGAGATGTCCCTCCACCACCTGGAACCAACACCCTGCAATGGCATTTTTAGAGCAAAGGGACACTTGGCCATCACCTGACAGCAAGGTCTCACCTACAGGATGTAATTTCAGGGTCATTTCTCCTTTGCAGGATTGATGTCCTGCTGCATTACAACTTCTCATAGAATCCCAGTGGCAGCCTCCCTGGAGACAGAGGTGGGAATACCTGCCTGGAGGTTGGCTTTACACATTTGCTCATTAGGGTAGTTTCCTTACACTTCACATGTTGTGCCTTTCACAAGAGTTCAGTTGCATTAATCTGCAATGAGCATCTTGCAGTGTCATAACTATCCCTTTGGTTTAACAGCTGCATTAATGCTGTTGAGGGCAAGTAAATGCTATTTTTTTCTAACTGGAGATGCGATATCAACCTCCAGGCTGAGAAGCCAAAGGGTCTAAGCTAAATGGCCTCAGACACACTCCTTGTGTTCTAGGCTTACTCTCATTGTATTCCATTGAAATTTTCACTTTGTGTCTCTCCTTCCAGAGACTTTGACTCAGACTGTCCTCATCCCCCTGGAAGACACTGGTTTCCTAGTGGCTTTCTAAAAATCTAAAACCATTCTAGTGGTTTTCTAAAAATCCATCTTTAATACTGGACTGGTTGGTGCTTGTGAAAGTTTAAAGTATTTATTTATTTTGTGAAATGTTAATAACTTTTCTGCCTTCCGTTCAGCATCTTTAATCCATTCCCCAGGTTCCCACAAACCATTTTCAAGACAATTCTATGCAAGCAAGGAGGAGTGAGAAAGTTTAATTTTTCTTGTGTAACCCACTGGTATCATTAACAGACATTTCCCACAACTGCTGGGCAATCACGCTTTATAATCTAACAGATCACAGCCACTTCATGATAGCATGAAAGGACTGATTGTGCAAGCCCTTAAACACTGCTTTCCTAAGACCACAGAACACATAACCAGCCACAACTTTTAGTTCAAAACAGAAGCACAGAACTGTTTTCTAAGATGCAGCCTCTTCTGCGCTGTTGAGGGGAGCTGCACTCACAAACACACCCCTCACCAAATCAAAGAGTATTCTACATAACCAAGATTTGCTGATTCAAAAGGGGACCTCACACATTTAGATTCCAAATTTAGATTTCTTACTACGAGTTCTACTTTCAATTACATCGAGTCTGCTGCATTTTATTGGCTCTGATGTACACAGCTTTCGACACAAAAGAAGTCTTGAGAGCTTCCACACATACACACACACAGAGTCACTGCTGTATTTATAGGCAAGATCCTTAAACATTTGCATTTTATTGTAAGGCATAAATTGTGCCATACAGTACAGAGAAATTCAATACTAACTGATTCACAAAACAGGCCTGATTTTTCAGTTGATAGAAAATGGTTCTAGCTCCCTTTCCACCATCAAATCTAATTTAAAGTAACCCAGTGTAGTGCAAATACATCAGATACTCAGTAATCTCCTGTAATGGCAGGGAAATTCATCACAAATTGCTGAATGTTATGAATCATCTTGTGAACACATAACTGCCATACACTGAAAAAGGCGCTTTAACAAGTGGTTTCATTCATTTATGTCAATACTTCATAATTAGCACAGAGAAGTGTCTGTAAATTGAACTCTTGAGCATCACACTGCTTAGTTACCATTTTTTTTTTATGTAATATTTTCAGCACTTGATGTAATGGAAGACCCCATTAAAATTTTGTGCCAATGACAAATGACATTTTCATTTTCTCTTCTAAATGTGTTAGCACAAGCTAATGAACTCAACAATGTTCAACAAAGCCATAAGCATATGCTGACCTGTACTACATAAACAGTTCAACTGACTTTATCAGGGATATTAATGTAAGTTTGTGATGGATATTTAACCTTGTTGCTCAATCACAGATATTAATAAAAGAACTACTGGTCCATATGGAAATTAGTGCTGATGCTCACTCAGAAGTAACAGGTGACAAGAAAAATGTGACAGCCAGATGCTTAGAAGAGCTCTCTGCTGCACAACAGCCTGAAGACCTAGATTTAGCCACCTTTTCATCTGTAACTGAAGAATTCTGACAGCTTTGCAGGGTATTCTATCCAAGGCACACAGTATTTTGAAAGCATGATGATGGTACCCAAAACCAGAGATCAGGGTCTCGCTGTTCCCCAGCAGAGACACAGGTTTTCTACAGAGACCTCACAATTTCAGGGCTTGAGAGCCCACAAATCCATACCTGAACTATGGTTTCCCTGTTGGTACTTCAAGCACTGGGTGGAAATAAGTAATCATTTTTACCTGGATTCCATGATCTCAGGATGCCAAGCCACTATAATTTAACAGTGGTGACAGCTGGTTGGTTGTACCTATGGGGTGCACAGCCTCAGCCCATTTTAACAGCAAAATAAATCACTCTCTCTGCAACTTCCTTTGCAACTGGGCACAGCTCAAAGTGTGCCCAAGGCCAGTTCCTGCAGAGTGGCTGACACAAGGTGACTCAGTCATCTGTGGGCATTTGCAGTACAACCACATTCTCTCAGGAGCAACTGAAAGGTTTAGACAAACTGCTCTCTTAGACAAGAAAAGGAAGTGCAAGCCTATAAATATATCCATGATCACAGTGATAACTCCACTTTGACGCTTCTTACCAGGATAACTTCCCACTCATCAGTTCTAAAAAATCCTCAAGCCCCAGCTCTGAGCTTGTCTCATCCTCCATGGCTTCCCAGGAATCCTGGAACGCAAACCCACGGACTAATTTCCACAGGCTGTGCACACCAAGGTAAACATGCAAGAAAAGCTCTGCCTTACTCTAATGTTGCTAATTAATGACCAAATAATTATTAAAATAATCCAGTATTTCCCTGTGCTTTGAAATAGGAGACCTAATCTTGAGCTCTTATTACCTACTGCTTATTTTTACTTTTATTTCTTAATTGAAAACAGCGTTGTGTTGGGTTTTTTTTTAATTTTGCAAGATTTAACCCTTAACAAGGTATACATATCTCCACTGGACAGTCGTTTGAAATGACACGTAATTCTTAATTACATCTTCTTAATTCTGCAATTTTCCTCACGCTTTCAATCCTTCAGTGCTCATTAAAAAACATTACTGATAAGACATCCAAAACATCCAGACATGCGAACTTGTCTCCTGCATCTAAAGTTTCTCCTTTTCAAGGATATTCAGGCCTGTAACTGCTGCTACGTTTATCAATATAAAATCTATTTATTTAAAGGGATTAAAACCAAAAAATCTTCAGGCAACTCAGTGCTCCAATTCTTAATAGTTACAACAAACCATAAAAAGTAGGAAAATCCCACCTCTCCTTGCATACTGCCTTCAAAGTATTTTTCCTCCTTTTAGTCGTCAAATATAGATTTTTCCATGACATTTTGATTAGGCTCTTACTGTGAACACATTAAGTGATAATTGGTCCAAAAATACTTATTGAGCCAGGAATATCAGAATACAGTAAATACTGGGAGCACCATAGGCAGCTGTATGAATCACTTCACATACCTGTGGTTTTCCAGGTTCCTGTGCTTAGTCATGAGTACACTCTTCATATTCTCGTACACAGAACACAATTTCTGCCAATTTTTGTTCTTGGCTTCTACACTGCCACCTGTAGTCATACAAGAGAAATTAGCCATATTTTATGCTGCAAATCCTATTAGCACAATGTTTCAGCTCACTTCTTTTTCTACACAAACATTCTAAAGCATCCCCTTTTGTAAAAGGTGCACTCAGATATTCAAACCACGTTATTTACGTTTTTCTCTTTAATACATTTGAAGAAGAAAAAAAAAAAAACAAAAACAAACCACCAAACAATCCCAACTCAATTTAAACCAAGAGGACATTTAAAACTCTCAGACTCTTTGCAGATTCTTATTTTATCCTCGTTGCTTAGTGGACACATCATAACTTTGACAGAGCAAGGTGACTTCTGAAGTGGCAATGCAAAACCATCTGCACCTCATTACCTGGTCAATACAAAAACCCCTAATTTGATTTGTTCCTCCATGTGAAAAATGAATGTAATTTTACAGAAACATAATTTTCATGCTCAGCTTAGTTACCTTATATAGGTTATAAGGAAATTTACACAATTAAAAATTGCTAGTATTTGGAAGATCATTTCATAGAACTAGCAGTGATCTTGAACTTTTTTATACAATGAAAACCACTCGATTTATTCCAGGCTTACTGCACTTTGAGCAATATGCCACGGATCCTGCCAAATTAACCATTTACAACAAAATAAGACCTAAACACACGGCATCCGGAGCCCTCACGTTAATCCTTCCCTGAAAATGTGAAAAAAACCCAGAAAATTCATGCCTTCCTGGAAAAACCAAAGCTTCCTGGTGTTCAGAACACGGGTTTCACCGAATAGCGAAGTTTCGGAGTACAAGCTCTGGGGGGAAACCTGGCTTTTGCACGCACATGCCTTCTCCTTTCTTCCAGTTCAGAATTGCTCACACCATCCCTGGAAGCGGGCGCCCGAGTGCTCCCAGTACGCGTCTCCCTGGAAAAACGCTCCGGAGTCAGGAGCGGGCAGAAACAAACTCGGGTCCCCGCGCCACGGGAGGCTCCGGGCACCCGCACCCCTGCGCTGCCCTACGGCAGCGGCACCCGCAGCCGCCACCAGAAACCTCACACCGGAACAGAAACCGAAATCAAACGTGATTTCCAAGAACAAGTTGGTCTTAGAAAAAAAAAAAACAAAAACAAAAAAAACCCTAAGATGATATAATAAAGAAATAAAATTCCCAAGCGCCGGCGAGGCTGCCCACGTCCCGAAGCACACGTCCAGGTAACCCTCTCGCCTTCCCACCGGCACCGACCACTCTCGGACGGGAGAGGCTCCCCCGGCCGCGGGAGCCCCCCGGGACTCGGCCACCATCCCAGCCCGGCTGCGGCCGCTCAGGTGCGCCGGGCACCGCCCCGCTGCCCGCTGCCCGCGGCCCCC
>VZTA01008787.1:82500-138303 GCA_013398855.1 Mohoua ochrocephala | reverse complement strand
CTCTGCGGCTCCCGCCGGAGCCGCCCGTGGGCTCGGGCTGGGGCTCTGCGGGGGAAGGGAGGAGGCGGCGGTGACGCTCCCGCGGTGGCCGCGCTGCTACAGCGGGGCCGCGTCCCACCTGTGCCCGCAGCCCCCGAGCGCCGGGATGTTCGCCGCCCCCGCGGCGGGGAGGCGTTTGCCAGGCGCTGGAGGAGCTCCGAGTGCCTCCCCGCTCTGCCGCCCAAACAAACGAGGAGTCTTGGCCGCTACAAATAATTTACATGTTCAGGAACGTGCTGGAAGCCCAGTTGTTGATGGGTCTCTGACAGCTGGCGGTGAGAGATGACCTAGCTGGAGGCGGTCGGCTCTTAAAAATTTGGGTTGCGATGCTTAAAAAATTCGAAAAAACCAGCAGGTAAATACAGAAAAGTGTTAGGAAAATGCCTGTGTTGTAACTAAAACTGCAGCTGAACTTGAGCTTGTGCACATGCTGACTGAGCTCTCGCGCTGATGGAAGAACAGCCCATCCTTATGAACACTTCTCTCATTCTCTTTTGCCTGAGGTATTTGCATTTTGGAAACACATGAGATATTTAAATTCTTGAGTTTGTATCGTTTTGTTCAAATGGGTGATGTTGACATTAAAAGTGTGCCCTAGCACAACCCAGTAGTCCAACCAAGTTAAAAGAGGGTTGGGAGGAGTTGAGTGCGTTGATGCAGCGTCACACCAACGGATACCATTTTCAAATTCGTATAATAAAAAACATATTACATTCATTCTTTTCACAGCAATAAATTCCACTCTGTTTAAGACAATCTTTACCTTTCCCAAATGTTTTATTCTAATCCTAATATTTTGGGACCCAGCCTTTTCAAGGTAAGCCAGAAATCCATACAGTCATGTTACAAACTATGATATCATGCTGTAGTCTAGTCATATTAAGAAGTAAGCTACAAAAATAAAATCACTTGTCTTTGTCTAGTCTTCCGCAGAATTAAGGCTATTTTCAGTTCCTCTTCTTACATCTCATAAGTGAGACGCCAGACTACCTGAATATTTAATGAGTAATAAACCAGAAATCCGTAAAAGTAGCAATATTTTGATGGAACAACATATTTTGATGGAAACATAGACAGGTACTTATCTGAGAGAAGTTTGGGCAATTTAATGTCACTAGATTAATAAACAGCAATTATACCTAAGCATATCTGCAGCCATTCCTAATGTAAAAATATCAAAATCAAACAAAGCTTGCACCAAAAAAAGTATCAATGAACCTATAAGAGATGAGGATAAAAATTGATACAGGCATGTAGAAAATGCTTTTTTTAATCTACTCCAACCAAGAAAACATTCCTGGTCTTTCCCTTCAAAACCTAACAACCTAGTGGCACGCTGGTGCAATAATTCAGAAGACAATGTGAGCACTGAAAATTATTTTGCCACAGCTCTTCTTGAAAAAGCATTTGTTAAACATACAGAGTAAGCTTGTACAGCTGATAAGTAATGAATAATATTTTATCTCCAGATTGTATGTTTATCCTCTTTCTATTTGAGCTTATGGTACGTGAGACAAAAATGTGAGGTTTTTCAGTTTTACCTCCTCGCCTAAATTTTGATTAACTGTGACTATCAATGTACCAAGAGTTACCAGCTGGTGAATATCATACTGAAATTCCACAGTTACCTACAGTAAGGTCTGCCCATGACTTCAGGGACTGTGTCTCTTCAAACAGTACCTCAGCAACAGAAACCACATTGACATGCCTCCAGTGTAGAAGAATTCATTTTCCACTGAGCCCTTCATAAACATAATGCTTTGTCTACAGGTGTCTTTCCTATAACTGTAACAACTGTATTAAATGCTAGCAGAAAGTTCTTGTCTTTTTCACTGAAGCATGGCCAGTGCACAGACTGTTCCCTCTGCAAAAAAAGGAATTGCTCCTTTCAGGGCTGACACAACGCTGCTGTTAAATCTCACCCATCACAGGAGAAATGCTCTCTTGATTCTGATTTTCAAACCCAGAAAATAAGCACTTGGTCACTTAATAATGACTGTTAATCAGACGTTATCATACTTGCCTTGAGTGTGTGAGATGCAGAAAATTAGATCAGTCATGCACAGACCCTTTTCTTTCACCTCCTCTCCTCTATACCACCCACCTCCCAAGCAGCTCTGCCTTTTTTTCTTCAGCAATTCAGGCTTGGAAGAATAAATTCCATTATAACAATGATTCAGAGACAAACTGAAAGCCAAGTGAAATATTGTTCTCCCAAATCTGACAGGAAAACTTATAGGATGGAAACACCCAGAAGATAAAACCCACTTCTCTTATAATATGCTCCAGAAAGCATTACTTATCACTGTCCCCTCATTCCCAAAATATATACAGCAACTAATGGGTTGCTGTAGTACTGAAAATTTCCAGTTTCCCAGATGATGAGCTGTGACTCAGTACTCCTACTGATACATCTCAATGCACCATCCATTTATTTTATGTGCTGGTAAATCATCTCTCACTTTCCTTCCACCAGAACTTATTAAGCACCATCCTGTGTCTGCAGGTCTAATCTACCCTACCATGTCCTGCCCTGTCCGTCTGAGACCAGAGCTGGTAAAAACTCTTCTGCTCCAGTGTTTTTCTGGTGTAACTCCTTGTTTCAGTTGCTACCCAAGTGTGCTTACAGCTCTGAGAACGTGCAGGTCATCACCTTAAATCCTGTTTTCTCCACTCTCCAGCCTGGACTACACCCTTGTTTATTGTCTAGGGAAGTCTGAGTGGTGGGCACAGAGATCTTTCACTTTGAGTCAGGGTAATTTGTAGGAACTGCTCCTGAGGAAAGCATGGGGTTTTATTCTCTACATGCAAAATCCCTTCTAAGAGTCAGTGAGGTGACGAAGCAAATTTTGATCCATTTATAATCAAAAGAATGACTTCAGTCTACTCTACGGAAACCAGAATTTGGCATAATAAAGCCAACAGCTGGTTGAGGAAGAATAACAGTGTGGGCTCCTTGATGTTCACAGATGAACGCAAACAATCAAAGACAGAGTTAGGATAGCACATGATGTTTCTGAGTAGCAGTAAGGAGTTAAAACTGTTTCATAAGCACATTTATCAAGAAACAATTTTCTTATAGGGAAACCATTTATTGCTCATAATAGCTGCAAAAAAAATGCCCTATAAAACATTTAACATGCAAGAATATTGTGCTAATGAGAAATCTGTGTTAAACAGCCCTTATGAACTATGCAAAATGGAGTGCAAGCAGCTGGAAAGTTATCCTAATTTCAGGGAATCCCCTTGCCTCAATTTGCTATGTACACTGAGCATCAACACGGTGCTATGAGGGTATTTTTATATCTTCAACCTCTGTCAAAACTCTGCCACATTCCCCAATGGACATCAGAGACAAAAGAAAAACGGGCAGAGCTATGGAGTAAAAATGCAGTTCTAGTTAAAACGATTAATTTAGTTTTAACATCTCCTTAGAGACATTCATTAGCCAGTGAGCACTGAAATTTACACCAGAGAACTTCAGAAGTGGAGAGGAGATTAAGTTCCTTGACATGAGATTCAGAAAAGCAAAGGAAATGAGCTGGCAGTGGGAAGGAACTGCTCGTGGTGGTAGTGGGAGAAATGTGGCCAGACCTCTGCAAGGGTAAGGAAATGCTGTAATCCTGCACACTGCATGTAAGCAAATGGAACTACAAAGGCTCTGTCTCCAGCCAAGCCAGAAAACCCAGGAGGCAGCTGATCAGCTCCCCTAGAACAAGTTCTCCCTCGAAGAACTGCTTTATCTGAAGTCGTTGGGAATGAATAACAGTTGCCTATAACAACAACCAATTTCCTCACGTTACATCTCTCCTCCCAGGTTAAATTATCATCCTTCTATTAATAGGACCATCAAGAGCCTTTTTCTCCTTCTTTGGAAAAGAATAGCTGAGAGTTATGTTCAGTCATAAAATGTTGAAAAAGCCTGGACAAGGTTTTAGGAAACAGGCAGTTTCAATTTGATGGTGTTACAATCATTCCGAACTCGTTTTTTCAGAGTTACAAAATCTCCAATCATCGGGACAAGAAAATGAGATTTTTCTTCACATCAGTTTGTTCATTACCAACTATTTCTGGTCTCTACTCAATGAATATGATCATGCCAGCAGCCATCTAGCACGGGCAAAGTAAGGCTTGAGTGTGAATTCCATGGAAACACAATAATTTGGTAAAACTCTCCTACTTCATCTACTGTGCTTTAAAGTATTTCCCTTGCCATCTGTGTAACAGGTTCATGAGCAGTGCTGCTTGTAAACGAAACACATTGAGTAGAATCAGTTTTATTTCTTAGAATGGTCTTCACCATAGGTCTGCTCACCTCCTTACCATGTTCTTTTCCAAGTGGATTTCAGTAGATCTCAAGTCACTTTTTTTTCCCCCACAGAAAAATACATGGGCTTGCTGAAACCCTCTTCAAGGAGAAGCCAAAAAGCAAGACAGTTTACATTTAGATTCCAATACATGTTTAAAAAAACCTGTATTTTTCGTCTAAAATAGCTCAGTTCCAACGGACTGGGAAATCATTACAATTTTTTATCTACTTTTAAACGGATGGTAGCTAATATGGGTCTACAAATTAGATGTCCATGACCACATAACTCCCTGGGAAATATATCCTTTTTTTGTCCACATCAACAGTTGAAGCCATTTATTAATCTGTTTTCTAATGCAACCATTTCCCTGGACCAAACCCATTTAGAGACACCACTGGTTATTAAAAGCATTCGCAATAAAACTGACATGCATTTCTAAAAACTGCTGTGTAAATCAATATAATTTCTTAATTGGTTAACCAAATAGCTGCCACACTAATGAGTCACTGCAATTCTCTGCAAACATCTCTTTCTGCCTGGTTACACTTCTTCAAACCGCTCCACAGCTCCACAGGAGGAAAAGTTCCAGGGTCCCTCTTTCTGCTCCCTGCAGTCATTTCAGCTCATAACACTGCAACATGTGGACTATTCATCTTCCAGTTGTTTGGATCTCTTTAGAATATATTCTTAACATTTATTTCTAAGGGCTCTGTCTCTAACTACCCGTGCAATATATATATTTATAAAGTGAGGGGTTTATAACAGCAAGGAATAGGATAACCAGGTGACTGACTGCCTAAGGAAAAATTGGAGAACATCTTGGAGAGAAAGCACTAGAGAAATCACAAATGTTGTATATGCAAGTGCCAAGCTTAATTATGGGTCAATTTGATGTAAATAAACTCCCAGATCCTTCCGTGATAATGCTCTGAACTCACAGGTTGTGAAATTGAGTTAACTCCAGGGCAGTGTTATCACTTGTTGTGTGAGTACTAAACACTTATTGAAGAGACACCTTCCAAGATATGAGTATCTGATGCTCCTGAGTGATAAGAATAAATATAAAACATTGAGCCAGACAATCTAATAGAACTCTTACAGCTGGGGTGGCAATTCAAATGATAAAATACAGCCTCCTCACTGACAATTGTTCAGTTAGTGGAAACAGTTTTGTCAAATATATGGTGTTTTGCCAAAAAGAAAAGGGACTGATACAGCTTTCTATAGTTTCCTACTGGACAATTTGCCATTGTTTGAGGCAACACAGTATCTATCTGAATTGTCTTTTCCCCTCTGTCAATTCAACCTCATTTACTGGGTTTTAAGTTTTAATGTAGCCCGTTCAAGAAGGAAGCATCAGCCACGAAGTTCAGATTGTGACTTGGGTCACAGTTTCCTCAGAGTCTGTTGAATGAAGTACTTTTGGTTTAGGATCCTCTTTAGACTTCCTTTATCCTATCACAGTCAGGACAGGGCACAGAGGGAGTAGGTATCTCCTATTTTGCTTCTGCTAGGTCGAACCAGGGCTGCATTCCATTTCCATTTCCCTGCTTACTTTGAGAGCTGCATCCATGAAGAAAATCGACAGAGCTGTGGAAAATTGTGCAGCAATACTACCTAAACAGAAGCTGGACTTCAGATTTAAGAGGAGTGGCCCTTTCCCAATCACGGATTTTTTCTTTACTTCTCCATGCTGAAGGGGTGTATCTCAAATCTGTTAATACAGAGGTTATTCCTCATGTGTAGTGAGTAATTTTATCACTAGGTCTAATACAGGGTTGGAGTTACTTTCCTACCTACATTTAATCATGGGCTCACATGCCCCAATTACTTCACAGGTGCACAAAAATATCAGGATGAAAAAAATTCCCTACACGTGGCTCAGCATCTTTTTTCAACACTTCCACATGCTGAGTTTTCATTTGTTGTTAGCAATGACTGATTCTTAAGCAGGCTACAGTACGAGATGGAACATTTTATTGCCAATTATAAGATGAATTAATGACTCCTGAAAGCAGGTTGACCAAGTTAGAAGGCATTGACTAATAACCTCTTCATCAAATAAGAAAATTAATCCACACACCAAAACAAAAACAAAAACAAAACAAAAAACAAAACCAAAACAAACAAACAAAAAAGCCCCCCACAGTAAAAAACCCCCAAACAAACTCAAAAAAAGCCCCTATGAAAAAAACCCAAACAAAACACAACTAAGAAAACCCCAAAAAGAAAAAAAAACAGACAGGAAGAGCAGGAACTTGCAATTACTCTTGCAAATTGCAAGTCTTAAAATCTTCAGGCTCTGTCCCTCTCCTGAGATTAATTTTCATAAAGGTTTAATCAATACCATCAAAGGCAAAAAAACGAAAGCCAGACAAAGAATGCCATCACCATTTCTGTTCCTCAGAGCTGCTGTGGATCATCTATTTATTGTTCCAAGCAGCGTGGGAGAAGTGAGATTGTGGATGACATAGGAATGTCTGGAGGTCTGTTCTGTTCCCTCGACACAAAAGGAAGCCATTCCCCAGGGACCCTGAGATATTACTGTAATGAACTTTGTTAATAACAACTAATAATGCGCAGGGATGGCCTGGTAAGGTATATGGACATAGGAACACAATGGCATCAGAATAAAGGATCACAACTGCCCTTTGTGGTTTTATACTCCGTGAGGTATTTTAGGATCCCATTTCATGAGTCTGTCACCCCATGCAGGCCCTTTAGAGAATGTTGGGCATTGGGCATTTACTCATAAGGATTTCCTGAGAGAATCTTTTCTATGGTCAAAACTCTGTTTTCCCAGAGTCACAGAGTGGTTGGGGTTGGAAGGGACATCTGGAGCCACGTTGCTGCCGGTAGCTCCAGCCTATGGATTATTTTTAAAAATTTCTTGGACACGAGGGAAAATGTTTATATTTACACTTAACAGATAAGAAGATTATGAAAAACACTAACAACCTCAGCACAGGGAATTTTCAGGGAAATTAATGACTAGCCGAGGTTAATGGCCCTCAGCTTCATGTTGGCCCATCAACTCTCCCAGTCAGTCATTAATTCCCAGGAAATGCCTTGTGCCTTGATTGTTATTGCTTTAATACATTAAATTCAAGTTAAAGGCTTGACTTAATGTTTAGCCACTATAAAGTAAAATACAAGGAAATGTTCCCACTGGACATACTCACTGTCAAATATATTTTTGTTTACCTTTTTCTCTATAGGCATTTAAATAGAGGAATTGAATACTCATTTACCAATTTGCTTTGGTTTTACTACTCGTACTAGTACTCAAGAAATCCTCCAATCTTCTTTGCCATTTATTTAATATTTCACTGAAGATAGCTTATCTGAGTTCAGATTTTATTGAATGTGCCCAATATAAATTATTACATTTAATGATAAGATGAAAAAATTAAAAATTGATCAGAAGTGGTTTTGTTGTAGCTGATTAGTGCCATACTAGTGAAAAAAAAACTTGCAAAAAAAAAAAGACGCCACGACTATTTACAATCTCCAGCAGAAAGTGAAAAATCAATTACTATTTTGGCCCCAAACCAATGGAAAGGTGGAAATCTGCTGGTGCCAGTTGTCCTTGTGAAACTTCTGCCATCGTGACCTCTACCACAGGGAAAAATGCTGTGGACAGGATGATGCCAGTTGTCCTTGTGAAATTTCTGCCACCATGACCTTCCCCACAGGGAAAAATGCTGTGGACAGGATTTTTTTTCTGCCACGTTCTGATAAACCTGAGTTGGATTTAAATATTTTTAAAAAGCCAAACCAAAAAAAATCTCACCACCTGGATTTAGTGTGAATTCTGGTCTGAAAGCATGGCTCCCAGCAATGGTGAAAACATCCTGGTTTTTATCTTGAGTCATTTTATATGTTACTCATCACGTGTGCTTGCCTACATATTTAAATATGGCCAGTTCATTTTCCTTCAACACATGAAGAAAAAACTACTTTCTTCAACATCACACTCAGACTGTCGGTATTTCTATTTCATTCACTGGCTGAATAATGTGCTCTTGCCACTGTGGAAAATAGTTGCACATGGGCTGAAAAGCCTGTTTCTCAAACTTCCTTTAACATTTCACAGCCAAACCTTGTTTCTGGTGCCGCTCCATTAAAGCCAACAGAGTTATGATGGGGATAAAGCTGACATTGTAATGTGCCTGTGTGCTAAGGTGAGGTTTGATTTGATGTGCACATAAAAGCACATCAGAATCACTACTAGATTCCTGCATTAAGTTTTCAGGAGTCTGGGAAATGTCATGCAATCACTGTCATGCATTGCTGAAGACAGTATACACTTAAAAGTCCTTGGGATGCGAGATGATGCTAAGTAAGGCCAAAATATGAGCCAAAAGCTGCTTATGAAGGGATTCAGGCAACCTAGTCTATGTTTTGACTGATACTCGCTGGATGAGTGACATTGTATAAGTCACCTTATCTCTGCATCAGTTTTGCCAGACTTAAAACTGAGAAAAACGCTCATTAAGTAAGGAGAGAAAGAAAAAGAAATGTTATTGTCACCTTTAATTTGATACTCCACACTAGCAGGCCTGCCAATGCAGTGCTTGTAGTGTAGTTCTGAGCTACAATCAATTCCCTCTTCCCTGGGATCAGGGGCTTGGGTTATGCAGGAGTTGGAAGCACAGTGTGGAGACACCCACACTGTTCATCCATGGTCAGCTCTGAGCTGGAGTGAGGAGGCCAGCTAGAACCCCAGGGGTTCACGGCGGGCATCTCTTCACCCCACGATCTGGATTATTGTCCCGACATAACAAAGAGCTGGCTGCAATGATAATGTGGTTAAACCTCCCAAAAGGCCCAGTCCAGCACTGGTAAAATGCACACAAAGTGTAGGCAGTCTGCTCTCATCCCACCTCTGCAGAAGGGGATCCACAAAAGCAAAGCTACAGAGAAAGAAGAGGAAGAGTGTCAGACATCCGGAATGAGGAGGGTTTGCAGCCCCCCCTGAGAGCCCTGCACAGCTTCTGCCTGCAGGCTCAAGGAGATTTCAGTGCATCCATCCACCCTCTGGCTCCTGTGTGGATGATACCTTCATAACTGGGACGAGCATTTAGACTGGATGTGAGTCAGGGAGTAACTGCAGAGTCGATGCACAAATGTGAGGTACCTGTACAAAAATGTGCTGTCAAGGTTGAACTGTCTCCCCATGCAGGGCAGAACTGCTCCAAATTTTCCATTCTTGAAACCAGAGTTTCTTGCCTTCTCCTGATGAAACCTTTGAGGTGTATTGGGTAATCTGTCTGGGCATTTGCACTGCTGGTGTCAGCTTTACCGAACTGCCAGCTCTGCTGTGATCATGCCACCCTCTCCTTTCTCAGCTGACTCTTCTCCCCACCTTCAGTATCATCCTTGTCACAGGTGTTTCACTCCACCAGGGGACATGGTCATGGAAATGCCAGTGTGGAGCAGGGAAGGGGCAGTGGCTTAGGGCAAAAAAGAGACAAAAATTCCTGGCTGTGTGTCTGTCACACCCCCGCTCCCCTCGGCAGATGCAGCAGGTGCTGTACCTGACCAGCTGCCTCACAGGGCTCTGAAGCAGGACAGGGCTCTGGCGTGGCACATGTGCAACAGGACGTGGAAGCAAAGAAAGTTTGAGAACAGAGAGTACAGGAGAGGAATGGTGAGGAAGCTTCCAGAGAGAGTGGGGCAGAAGTTGACAACAGGAGGACTCACTTGAAGAAATGCAGTGAATGCAAGCAGTCATCACAGCTCTCAGCACCTGAAATTATCAAAATTGGCTTGCAGTGGGAAAAAGTGGGGCTGTGCTGGGAACTAAACCATCATTTCCAGCCTGTCTGGGGATGGAAGCAACCTTCCAGACATTGTGTGAACAGGAGCCTAGCACACCCAGCTCTTCAGAGAGCCTGAAGCCAGGGCTCTCTGTGTGGTTGTAAACTGATTCCATCCCTCTCAGTGGGGTGCTCAGGCTAAGGGCTAATGATGGTAATTGAAATGTCGACCTTAACAATTTAATTGCACAGCAAACAAATATCATTCAGCTCTACAGCATTTTTACATTTATGAAAAGGAATTGTTTCAGCTACCGTGGCAGATAGATGCAGTGTCAACCAATTTCTAGAACTGCTACAGATCTTCACCTCAAAACTGTGTCTGAATCAAGGCATTGCTCAGTTTGTATTTAAAAAAATCCTCAATTTTCCTATAGGTACCACTAATATAAACATTTCATAGATGCTAAAATTGCTTGCTCTCCCCTCAGCCAGCTGCAGAAGTATCTACATTTAATGTTTTCAACAATTGGTCATTATTTATTAAAATATTATATAAGAAATTTTAATAATTTATCCAATAATAATTTACTTTAAAATAATTTCTACAATATATTGAAATTTTCCTCAGTACAAATAATGGTGTCAAAACAGAAACTGAAACACAGAGGGATTCTGAGGTAAGTTGCATTGAATCTAATAAAAGCTAATAACGATAATAAACAAACAGCACAGCTACTCTCTGAAGGCACTGGATTGCATAAAGAACAATGAAAAAAAAAGCCATATATGAGTGCCTCTCTCATAATTTTTTGAGTTCTCTTAATATCAGCCATGGCCAGTGTGTTGCCAGGTTTTTCAAACAATACTACTGTGCCTAATTAAAGCACAGTCCTGGCTGATCCAAAATTATTTCTCCGATTATTTCTGAGAAAAATATTTCTTAGATTATTTCTCAGGAGGCACAGGGCACCATGGCCACCCAATCTCTGCCCATGGCAGGGAAGATGGAACTGGAGAATCTTTAAGGTCCCTTCCAATCCACATCATTCTATGGGTTTTTTTGTCCTGCTTTGAGGGAGCAAACCTTGTGCCAGATGGGTGAAACACTTCCAGGGCTTGTGGTGCACCCCCAGTTTTGAAGCCAGGCCACTGCGATGCTTCCAAGGGTCTCATCTTCAGAGTCTCACCTGGGACTACAACCCTGTATCCCTCTTATCCCAACAGCTCTGATGGGAGCTGATGGGCTGCAGGTGGGACTGGCTTCTCTTCTGTCTTCCTTTTAGCTCAGGAAGGATATCATTGACACACGAGTCCTTTTTGCAAACATTTTGTTAATAAAATTTAAAACCAACTACCACGACCCACTCATCCCTCGCCCCTTCAGCACCACACCATCAGACACCTTTCACACACTCCCTCTCTCTTCATCCAGTCTAAGTTTTTCCAAAAGATCAAAAGCTGGTAACACTGCTGGCCAAGTCATATTTTCCTCTTGTCAGCTAGTACTATTTTCTTAGCAGACACATAGGATTACAGCTGGTCTTTTTTTTTCTTTTTTTTTTTCTTTTTTTTTCTTTTTTTTTTGTTTCAAATGAAACTTTGCTAAACACAGCCTGAAATTGCAAATAACTTGCTGGGAAGCTATAGCAAGCAGTTCAAAAGAGCATTCTGGCAGTAAAATTATTTTTAGCCAATTACATTCTCTATCTCTGTCTCTCTTATCGTTGCCACTGCTCTTTAAGCAAGCTGCCTGTTAACATGTGAGAAGTAACTCACAGGGGCCTTGATGTGGTTTGATGTGCTCCTTGCCTTCTAAGGACTCTGCGTGCAGGTTTGTTTCATTCATCTCTCCTTAGGCTGGGTCACGCAACACCACGGTACTGCAAAGCTCACCCAATAGCCTAACACACATTTTTATGTAGTTTTGAATTATGTTCTTTCGCCTGTTTCCTGCAGCCCATTACTGTCTGCCCGCCTTTCTTTAATATTAGTTATCAGCCAACATCTAGGCAAGGGCTTTCTGAGGATGCCAATGCAGCACGGCTGAAATCTGCCTTGACAGATCATCCTGAACAGAGAGTTTCTCTTCTAGGCTCCATTAAATGAAGGAGAAAGAATTATAGCATGTGCTCTTTCGAGGTGTCCAATACTCTCCTCTTTTATTTGGCCTCCTGAGCTGCTCCTCTGTACCACAGCTCTGCCTGAAGCTTCCTCACACTGCGCTGCACTTTGGCAAAATCCAGGTCTGATAGGGAAGCTCAGCCCACAGAGGCTGTGCATGAGGAGTCCACCTCCCTGGTGAAATTCAGTTCCATCCACAACCTCTTTTCATATGTTCATATTTGCACAAAGGCAGCCTTCATGCTCCTGACTCCATTTAATCTTCCACATTTCCCCTCCAAACAGCTCAGCTCCTTTTTATTCAAATCCTCCCCAGATTCACTTCCATTGTGCATTGTAGATGCAGTCCCTTGGCGTAATGAACTCTCTCACAGCTGTAGCAACTATTGTTGAATTGTCAGTTCTATTTAAAATGTCAGGATTAACTGTTACCCAGCTGGTCATCTGAGCAGGAAGAACATGGGCTCATTTGCTGTTGCCTGGTACATGGGAGACGTGAGAGATTTCTGCAGGGCAGCACCACTGCTTGGTAGGTTGAGAATGAAAAAATCTGCTCTCTTTCTCCCCTGATTAGATGCCACCTCTGCCCTACGAATATCTAAAAGAGAATATACAAAACTGAGTCTAATTATAATTTTCCATTAATAAGTCAAGCCCATGTTTTGTACAGAAAAAAAACCAACTCAGTGCTTCAGCGCTAGAAATAATTTGTTAATCAAAAAAAAAAAAAAAGTAGCTGAGGCTTTTGAGCCTCAGGATCTGTGTCTTTTCAAAACAAATATTGCAGTTTCACAATACTTGCAACACAGCCTGATCAATGCTAGCACGCAGCTTCACCTATGGCTCACTGGTGCTGGAACTGCTATCCATGGAATTTTTGATCCTCTTCTACCCGAGTCCATAAAATGCATAGAGAATCAGAATTTTTAAAGCAAACATTTCTGAAACACAGATTTCTGGTTTGGATCCATGCTCAGCCTAGAAAGAACGTACTTGGTTGAAATGGAGTGAGTAATTTGACATTAAGATATTACAGACTCTCTACAAATCCTATCATTTCATCCACTGTCAGTTTTACTTTAGCATTTCCTCTCCTAGACAAGAGATCATGGCTTTGAGACATTTGTCTCAATTAGTTTGCTTGCCAGTTTAAACACTTGTCCCAATTTAAGATAATTATGTATCATTTAAAAATAAATTCACATAAAAAAGTCTCATTAGAATTGTTTGCAATCAATTGAAATAATTAGCCAAAGTTATTATAACATGTGAGACTGATAGTATCTGCAGATGAGATCAATCTATCGTTTGTTGATCATGGTTCAAAACATAGGTAAAATCCCAAGAAACTGCAATCCAACACTGAGAGCATAAAATTGTGTTTTTACAAATTGAACCGGAGGGGAGTGCTGGGATTTGACTGCCTGAATTTATTCCTGGGAAAAATATCAGCCAGAAATCATAGTTGGGAACTCGGATGTTGCTTGCTTTCACTTATTTTAAGTAACACAAGAATATAGAACAGAGATCAGCCTGATACGAATGTGGGAGAGTCTTAAAGTCAAGAAGCCTCCTGTACTTCCAGTGAAAACATTATTTATGATCCTCTGGGAAGAGCAGCACTGGTTGCATTCAGCAAACTGTCCAGTGAGGAGTGCTGGGCTCAGACACCTTTGTAAATTACTATAGACAATTTTTGTATTCTGTAGGGCCAGGACAGCTTTTGCTGATACATTGTGTCTGTGCAGGAATAGAAATATTAGACTAAAAATAAAGCCAAAGACTGAAATGGAAGTTTGTACTGTCCATTTTTATTACTTAAATGGAAATATAATTTCTTTATGCATCCCTAAGTGCATTTCTGTTCTAATTGGCTTGAGAAGTAACACAGAGTAGATTCCTAAAATATCTATTTTCATATAGATATATAGATTTAGATTTAGATACAGACATAGGAATTCCATTTAGTCTTTCCCTATTTGTAAGACTTCACAGGCTAAATAGGAATTGTAACTTTTAAGTTAGTGCTCCTTTTGGTGTCCTTCCCGTGTCACGTTCTGATGGCTAGGGAGGAACACCCTTCACATGATGATGTTGGGGTGCAGCAAATTCCATCATTTTTATGCAATATTGGACGGGCACAGAGTGTCTTGCATTTTAGGGTACCAAAGTGTCCTCTAAAAGATCTTTTCCAAATGCTTGTTTCTTCTAAAACTTCTCGTTTTCTGAATGTAGCTTTCCAAGTTTGCTGTTGGATGTCTTTTGCTTTGTTTTAAGGAGAGTAAAAGTTGTCAAATACATACTGTCAATATCAGGTGTGGGAAAGTTCTGGTAAATCTTGCCTGCAAGATACATTTAAATTATAACTGATCCTAATTTCCTACCTCTCTGGAACACCAGGAAAACAGTGAAATTGCCACTGAATTTTTTTCTATCATTTCCTTTCCTGGTTCATCCTGTGAACTTGCAGACCAAGAGCACATCCCCTGATACCCAAAAGTATGATATTCCCCACAGTTTTGTACCTGGGTATTAATTTTGGTTCTCAACTTCTCTTCTGGACAAAGAGGATTAAATTCTGTTTCCATTGCATCCAGTTGCAAAATACCTGCCAACATCAACAGGGCCAGGGTTTCACTCGGAAATTTCACTCCATGCTGCCTGTGAGGTTCCTGATGGTGATGGCCCATCCCCAGTTGGAGTTCCAACTGCTGCACTTCCAGAGCTCTGCAGGGTCCCAGTGGGATCACAGAGGACGAGGGGCAGGGCATGCCCTGAAGTGATTTGGGTTTTCTAACCAGTAAATAGTTAGTTTCTACAGCAATGCCTATTGCAGCTTCTCTCTTCTTTCCTTTTCTTTAACAAGGCAGACTTAAGCATGGCTTTTTATCTATTATTATTATTATTACTATTGTTATTATCATTATTATGTATATTTTAAAATATACTTTTCCAAGTACAAAAATAAAGTACAAACACTTGCATATCTGCTATGTCACATGTTTATGAATCTTACTGCTCTCTAAGGAAAAAAAGGAGATGGGCTTTTGTGATTTAGTCTTTTACTATAAGAAGGTGAAATTAAAATAAAGCTGTATTTAATACTGCAATACTGCTGTTTATATACATATATGTATATTTATATCTATGCATATATATATAGGTGCATGCATCTATATATATATGTACATATATATATAAAGACACACACATGTGATTTGAGTTTGCCTGGCCAAGCATTAAATTGCAGACTGTCCCTCTTGAGATAAAGCTATTTTTTGGGACCTTTTTTGGCTGAGGAGGATACAGCCTTGACATGGCTGTTGAACTGAGGAATGTAGCAGCAGTGTCAAGTCTGTGTCATGCCTCCATCATGGGACTTAGAGTGTCGTTCAACCCACAAGAATAGCTCACTATATGCTCTACACAGAAGAAAAAAAAATCTAAATGTGACTGTACTGAATCAGTGGATTTAAAAATCTTTGTGTGTCAAAAATTCACTTCTTTTGATGTCAGTCCAGCCAAGTATAGTCTCATGGTCGCGTGCCTCTCACAGTCAGCTTCCTCTTTGACAGAGTCAGGAAACCCCACTGAAAATGAGACATTCTGTGTTTTAAGAATGCATTCAGAATTTAGGCTGAACATTGTCAGAGCCATGATTCAAATAAAGTATTTTTGAATTCTGAGAAAGCATCAGTCCCCGTGTACCTCCATTCATACTTTGCCTAGGGACAGCAAAGTCCTTTTCAGGAGCGTCACTGCCGACCAGAGAGAGCTGGGCACCTGCACAGGGCAGCACCTGAGCGTAGAGAGCTGGACTTGTCATGCCCTCAGTTGTGATCCCCTTTTAGTTCTCCCCCTGTCCACCCAGACAGAGTGAAATGTATTTACAAATACCAGAATTAGCTGTACCATGTGATTAGTTAAGCCCTTTTTTAAAAACATGTGGGCCGGCCCCCTCTCCGCCGCAAGCCTTATAAATAACTCGCTTCCTGGCTGTTGTGTTGACAAACTGAGCTCCTTCCACCACCTCTGCCACCCCCACCTTCTCCCTTCACCAACACATGCTACTTCTCCCAGGACTTCAAAGTTTATTTATCAAGCATTTTTGGGGGGTGGGAGGCGAGCAGGAGGGAGGAAAGAGGAATCAGATTGTTCACTAAAATCAAAACCGTCAATTAAAACCAAATCCTTTCCTGTTGCGTGTTGGTACACACAGGAACTAAGCCCCAGCCTGTTTTGAAAGTAACACAAAGGTTAGCATGGAGTTGCTCAGGAAATCTTGAACTTCAGAAACCCTGCAGGACTTTTTAAGTGACACTGAAGTGGACTGAAATCCACCCAGGTGCTGCACGGAGCCAGACGCTTGCAGCCCGTGTCCTGCTCAGCTGGCTCAGGGACGCTCAAACTTCCATTCCCAGGCTTTATGCTCTTACTTAAAGGCCAGCTAATGGCTGGCCTTGTGAAAAGCCCTCTTCAATGCCAATGATTCTATCTGCAGGACATTCAAAAGTAAAACGTGCCAAATTTAAATGCAAAAGCCCTCCTTCATACTGCATGCAAAACATAAAATACCTTCCAGTAAGTGCTTCACATCCAGTGCTTTCTGCACGGGGCTGAAGGGTTTTCTGTCAGAGTCATTAAGATCCAGGAATTAAGTAGCAAGAAGTTTCAAGTGACCCACCACAAGTGTATTAAGTGCACAGGCTTAGAGGTAAGGGGTTATCTCTGTCTCGTGTTCGGGAGTCTCCCAAATGCTGACTTGTTTTTTTACCTATACGAAGCATCTGATGTCACTGGTGTGTGTGGGTGGAAAATGCTGTACAAAGGTTAAACAAGTTCTTTCATCCTTGCTCATGAAAGTAGGCTCATATTGCATTTCCAGTAACTAAGTGCATTACTATAACAGGTTGGGGATTTACTTTCTGCCTGCGTCTGTACCTCTGGTGACTAACTGGCCATGTGCTCTCCCCGTTTCTCATGATGTTGCTTAAATTATTGCTTAATCTGAATGCTCTTTTGGCCTGAGTTTAGAAAGGTAATGCAGCCAACATTTTCCGCTATCAGCGAGCAGCCTTTCTAGCACAGCACCGCAGAACCTGCTTGCAGGCTACAGAAATTAACTTTTTAGAAATTAAAGTGTAAAGATTGCATCCCATAAAATAGCTTGTTTCTTCAGCCAAGTACTCAAACAGAAAGATGTCACTGAGTTTAACACAGGAGCACGCATTTGCATGCGAGCATAAGAAAAATCCCACTGGTGGTAGCTTAATATTAAGCAAAGGATTATGAGTTTTGCTAGATGGAGGCCTGAAAGAATCTAGAATCAGTGGAGTTACCTCAGTGGATATTATGCATTAGAACTATCCAAAAGCCTCTGATAAAGTGATGTTTTTTTCTCAGAAAGACTGTTCAACACATGGGAGCCCGGGATGCTGGAGACACCCTCCTCATGGCTGAAATACGAAGGTCACGCACGAGTTGCACTCAGAGGTGCGGCTGGAGGCTGAGGAGTTTACGTGAGTCATTTTTTGCTGGTGTAGCTCCCGTGCTGCGGGAGGGTAGGTGTATCAGCACAGAGATCATCGCAGCTACCTCAGGGAGGCTCTCGGCCTCCCACACTGCTGCCAGCTCCACCTGGGCCAGCCAGTTCAGAGGCAGCTCAGATGTGCCTGCACGAGCCCCGGTGCCAGCTCCGCGCTGACAACTGGAGCACGGCACGGAGGTGTGAGATGCAGAGCAAGAACAAAGAACCCAGATGGCCTGGCAGAAACTGAGCTGGGGTGTCTTCTAGCAGAGCTACTAATGGGAATGAACCCGAGAAAGGGATGTGTGCTTATGTGAGAGCATCTGCAGAACACACACATGGAGAGAATCAGAGTTGTTTGATTTGGAAAAGGCTCATTGGAGATCATGGGGTTCAACTGTTAACCCAGCACTGCCCTATCCACCACTAAACCACGTCCCTCAATGCCACATCTACACTTTAATAATTAATATATACAAGACAAATTATTGGTCTTTTAAATACCTCCAGGGTTGCTAACTCCACCACTTCCCTGGGCAGCCTGTTTCAATGCTTGACAGCTGTTTCTGTGAAGATGTTTTTCCTATTATCCAATCTAAACCTCCCCTTGAGGGAGACTTTCTTCTCTTGTCCTATAATTTTCTACTTGGGAGAAGAGACTGATGCCCACCTGGTCAAAACCTCCTGTCAAGGAGTTTTAGAGAGTGATAAAATCCCTCCCTGAGCCTCATTTTCTCCAGGCTAAACACTTCCAGCTCTCTCAGCTGCTGATCATGAGATCTGTGCTCCATCCCCTTCCCCAGCTCCATTTCCTTTCTCTGGGCACACCCCAGGGCCTCAACGTCTTTCTTGTAGGGAGGGGCCCAGAACTGAACACATTATTGACTAAAATTGAAGAAAAACATGGTGACAACCCTAACAATGCCAGGTGAATGACAGCCCAGCACATGCTGATAGATGAGAAGCATTAACAATTAGTAAGAAGAATTTGGAAAGTCACAGACACTTTATTGACTTATAAAATGCTATACTCTGGAAGAGGGTTGGTTCACTCCTGGTGACAGCTCTGCAGGAAAGCTTCTATAGAGTGTGGCATCTGTGGGAAAAAAATGACAAATTGTGTATTATGAGGCGTAAGACACAGGGTGGAAAACATTATAAACAGTATAATGTGATAGGTAAATGAATAATGCACTGCCAACAGGGACACTGTGTTCAGTTTTGGTCAGTGCTTTTAGAGGAGATAATGCAGCAACAGAGGGGATTCAGATAAAAAATAATTAAAATAAATAGAGGAATGAAGACTTTTCTATGTGAAAAGATAAAAAGGATTAGGTCCATTTAATTTAAAGACAAAATAAGAAGGAATATATTAGAGGTTTCAATATGATGACTCTAATACAAATGAAATATCCTGTGCTCCTATTCAATGTTTCTCTCATTCAAAAAAGTGGAAACATTACAGGATAAAAATCCATAAGGAGTGATAAAAGACTGCGTTTTTTCTCACAACACTGATACAAAATTATTCTCTGCAGTTCTTTGTTCTAGCAGAATTAAAATGGACTGAATGCATATAAAGAAAACTAGAATATGCAAATTCATAAAGTTCAAGAAATATTTTTCGTAAAGCTGTAAACACCATCTCTAGATTAAGCAGATCCTGATCTGATATCACATGCCAGTTCCAGCGTACCTTCAGGAGAGGGAAGAGGAAGCACGGCGGGGAGGGTGCCATGTGAATGGTTTTTCTATAACTGGTGGCATCATGACTTTGGATGTCTCATGCCCTGTTGATACTGGGCCTAAGTTGTTAATGAAGGCAAGATTCATCCTTTTCCAATGGCAAAGCCTCTGGCCCTATCCTTGCATTGCTGTGAGCCAATGAACTTCAAATTCTGTGTGTTTGCATGTGGAAAACCCACTGCCGGTGCAGGCCCAAATCACGCCTGCCCTGTGCCTCAGGCCGGGATAAGACACACGAGAAAATCCACTTCTGGTGTGAAAGGGAAAAAAATATTAGCCTGACAAATTATTTAAAAGCAAATAATAATACTGAGAGGTATTTGTAACTGTTTGGAAAAAAACGAACAAGTCCCAGCAGAGACAGACTGGCAGGCAGAGAGTGGAGGAAACGTTGCAAAGCTAATTAATTTATTACATAAATCCATAGCTTAACAAGTGATTAGCACTCAATATAAATGCCATGAGCAAAAAAAGGAACATTAGAGCTTTGAGGAGCATCAACCAGCATCCTTTTGGGAGGGTAGGACCAGTGTAGTATCGAACCTTCAGGAACGAGTGGCTCTTGACACACTGCATGTGGTGGCCAGATTTTTCCAAAACCAGAAGCTCTTCCTTTCCCATACCTTAAAAAGCCAACGAAATAAACCAAACCCCAAAAATCTCCAAGCCCACATGCAGTACAATGAGACAGAGAGAGAGAGAAAAAAAATTAAACCCCCTGGTCTTCGTAACCCAGTTCCTCCTACATGCATTTCCCACAAACTGTCAACATCCCACAGGAATCTACCCACGTTACACATCACAGCACAATGCTCCCGACAAAGGCATCTCAACCCATGATGTTTCAGGCAGCCTTTCAAACCGCCTTCAGTGTAAGTAGGTTCACCAGCTCTGTAATTAGGTGTTAAGTTTGATCAATCCGGGAATTTTTGCAGGGAGAGGCTTCTTTGGCTGTTCGGCGTGATTTATGCCTGCATGGTCTGGCTGGAAGGAGTAAAGGTTTGTCCCATTGGAGAAAATGAGACTTTCCATACTTCTAGTGGAGAAATTAAACATATGTTCAGGTTCATCCCTATTTAAAGCAGCCTTTAAACAAGCGTGGGGACCTCAGTGGTCATGTCATTTCCATGGAACTGAAACAGGCAGGTGACTGCTCCCCTAAAGAGGCTTTAATTTATAAACATCAATAATAATAATGTTAATAATCATCGTCATAACAACATCTGCTCTGTTTGGCTTTACATGACAACGCCAGGCTTCAGGAGGGAACTGTGATAAATTAAAAGCGTAGGTTCTTGCCATAAACAAAGCTGGGGAGACAACATTGTGAATAACGCTGATCCTTGCCAGTACAGGTTTCTCTGGTACATAGCAGAGTGTTTCAGGGTTAAAATGGCCATTCAAAATGACTCTTTGGTGTGTGATTAACTCTCAGCAAGTGAATATTCCTACTGACCCTGCGATCTGAAGGCTGTGTCATATGTTTTGTTTTAGTCTCCAAAATCAGGGGTTAGTGAGAAAGAAGGTGGAAAGATATCATTTTAGGAGACCAGGAGGTAAAAGACAAAATGTAAGAGAAAATTACAGGGCCATGTCAGCAGCCAGTTCTCCAGAGGGCTGCACAGCGTGATTTCAGGTGTTTTACTAATCACTGCATTGGTACCTGTTGAGAGAGGTGCTGCTAATGACTCTTCTCCTACCCCAAACTCTCAGCCCAGAATGGGAATAACAACAGATTTGGCAATCAGTTCTTGAAGTTTCAGCACCTATCATGTCTAGCACAATTCACTAATCTAAACATGCATCTGCCTCTGTTTTCACCACACATACCTTAATTACCACAAAGCCTGATTTACATTGTTATCTCCCAGGTGTATTCGATGCCTTCCTGCGGCCCCTTTCAACTTCCAGATGAACTTTGGATACACCATCAGCCAGACAACACATTGTGGCTCTACGGTTTCCAATGCTCTGTTACGACTGATACTCTGATATTCCCTTTATTTCATTTAATTTACCTTCCTATCAATTTCAGTTAGCAATTATGAGAAGAGTATAGAGCCCTGGGCATGCAGAACTCAATGGTGTTCAGGGACAGCTGCCACACTGCAGGTGACTGTCTGCCCACACTGTGACAAAGAACAGTAGCTCTGCTTACTGTAGAAGAGTTTTCCAGATGAATTTTTGGTTTTTTAAGTCTAATCTTTATTCACACTATCTTGTCTTTCCAAGGAAAATTACAGCATTTTATTAGTGGTTAATTTTCTGAAGTAACTTTGCTTTTGCAGTTGCATGTGGTACAACCAAAATCTTTGTATTTGCTATATATATATATGGGTATGTATAGAAATACAGATATATGCACAATGAAGTATGTGGAGGTATCTGGATTATGCTCATTATGGGGAAAGATTCAAAATTACAAAAGAGCAAATTCAGTGGTTAAAAGACATATTTTAACTGGGACATGGTGCAATTCTTCCCTCTGATCTCTGCTGTGACCTTATGCAAACCACATTATTTCAGGAAATGTTCTGATCTTTCTGCTCAGTGATTGTGAAGCAACATTTTAAAGGAGGGTTTTCAGGCATACTGCAGTTTCTTATTCCATGGAAATGCAAGGGAGGAGAAAAAGCACTCTTATCTTACCTAATCATTCAACAACTTGTATTAATGATACATTCATACACCTAATAGCTTTCTTGGGTTTATTTGTATGTTAATGTAAAACGCATTGAAAGACAAATCATAAAAGTGAGAATTTTAATGTCTGAATCATCACTTAAAGGAAAGAGTGACAACACATGGAGGGTGCATTAGATGGTTCCAAGCCTCTAAACCTTGAGACCGGCCTCAGTGCAGCATCAGACCTCTAAGTTCATGATAAGTGATTTAAATGTGAAACATCTGGGGTTTTAGACAATTATGTCTAAAAAAGTAAAGCTTGCAACTCCCCCAAGTATACTTTTTTTTAAAAAATAGTAATTTTTAATTCTTAAAATACTTCTGCAGTATCTCGAAATGAGAGAGGTTGCAATGGACCTTTGCCCAGCAGACACACTTGGGAGGAGGATTTGGGGCCAAACTTTTCTGTGTTGGCTCCTTGTAACTTCACAACACACTCAGTGTTGTGGGTTCCCACCCACCGTGTCCTCTGACTTTGTCAGCTCAGTTTTCACACCCTTGTGAGCTGCTGTCCGGACAGTGCTGGAGGATGTGGCACAGAGGAGGAGGGGATAAGGTGGATGAGATCCAGTGTGGTTCATCCCCATGTTACACTGGAGAGAAGCAGCAACACCTGATGGACAGACATGCTCAGCCCACACCTTTCCCATTGTGTGGCCACAGCTCACAGAAACCAAGAGGGGAGGGGACAGGTTGGGCAAAAAGCAAATGTGGGGATGCTGACCTGGTTTTGTTTGTTTGCTTTTTGTAAAACTTAGGGTGATAAAAAGCCAACATAAATTACCGTTGCTCATCATATCTGCAATTATTAGGGAGAGGTGTTCCTAGTTTCAGTCCTAATTATGGTGCTAGTAATTTCAGATGGTTTTTTAAATTGGTGTGAGGGACTGCAAAAAATCTCCCCGTGAAAACAAGCAGTGACCAGGAAGGTGTAAAATGAGATAATTACAGCCTGAAACAAAAGAAAAAACTGTTAGTATTCAGTTACCTCAATGATAATTAAAACTTGCATCTGATGGCTGTAACTTAAGCATCTACTTAGGAACAGAAACCATTTTGTTCCTTGTTGGTCCTAATTTACATTCCTACAACGGTGCTGGAATAAAAAGACAGTGGCCAAGTGGAGGTGTCTGTATGGCCTTGAAGCAAAACGCTTGGGATTTAAATTCCTTTTACTGCAACATGAGCTTGGTTGGGGCAGATTGGCTCTTTGCTTTCATTCACAACAGACACAGAAGCAGCCAAGTTCAGGTTCAAGAGTCTCTCAAAAGGCTCTTCAAGCCCACGTGCCTTTCTCTGACTCCGTGGTGTGAGAGCAGTAGGCTCCTCAAGCTCTCCAGAGCTGCTGCAGCACACCTGCCATTGAAAACCTCCAGCGGGGGAGATGAACAGCAAAACTGCTTCCATTTTTCAGGTGGAAAAAAGTCCATTGTCAACAAACTCCTCCACAGAGAGCAAAGGAGGGAAGATCATCACCGGAGTGCTGCAGGGTGGTGAAGCCCCCACCCACAACAGGTACAGCATCTCTGAGCACCAGCAAGGAAACCTGAGCCTTCCTTTGTTTGCTTTCTCCTGAGGAGGCTGTTTGGAGGCTGAAGCCCTCTGAGCATATCGAGGTGGGACCAGTCCGTCCTGACTGTGGGGACCCAGCAGCCAGACCTGCACCAGTTCCCAAAGGAAACAGTCAGGGCTGCACAACAGAGAAGAATAAATAACACAAAAGGAGGGGAAAGAGCAGTTAGGAGAAACAACCTCCGAGTGATCACATCTTGATGTATTTATTTACACTACTTTTCATAAATTCCACCAGCCACATCCTTAATCCCAAAGATTCTGAACTATGCAGCAGAGCCATTATTTTCCCTGGACAGGGATACTTTCACTTTCAAGATGTTCCTTGGAAATGCTTTTACAATTAAGTCTTTATTAAAACCTTTCACAATAAATAGCAGGTAAACTTAGAACAGGTTCCCTCCAGGTTTTGCCAGTGGAAATGCAAGTGCTGCGTGTCCTGAGGGACAAGTGATTTGTTGCCAATAACCTAACAGAGTGCTCCTCACAAAAATATTCTCCCTTATTCCTTAATAAGGTCCATGTCCCAGGTGTCTGCTCATGCACACTCCTGAAGTGGACAGGGGAGAGACGGGGCAATCTCTGTCTCTTCAGGATTTTTTTAATCTCCTTTTAAACAAAAATGCTTTTAAAATTAATTCATCCTAAAAAGAAGGCAATAGCTCCTCCTTTAATGCCCTTAACTCTGCAGGAAAACAAATGGTTCCACAGAACATTAGCAGCAATCAAAGGGCAAACCATCTATAGTTAATGAAAGTAAACATCACAGAGGACACAAGTTTGCTTTTGCTTACAGTAAATGAGTGTATATAGATATCTACTTGGGTAAATAGGCATCTCAGAAGGTTGGTTTGGGGTTTTTTTCTGGAGAAAACCCTTAAAACTTGGAAATTCCAAATAGATCTTTTTATGTCATACTGTGTAGTCACTCATAAACTTCATGTACATTTACTGTAGAAGTAACATTGCCACTGATTACTACTGACTTCTTGCAAGCCAAATATTTCTTTGAAACAATCTCACAAGGAATACATTTGCAATATTTTCAATAGCTTAAATTAACTGATCTTAGATGGAATTAGATGGAGCCATTATTTGAAAGCCCTGCTACCGTGCAAGGTGTACTTTTCTCACAATCTGCTCATCCCAGCCAGGCCGGCCCCCTTTCTGCAAATTCTTTTCCTGCATTGTTCTCGCCCAGCAGTCATTCTGCATATTGACGTCCCTGTGCAAACAAACACCCTTGGAAATGAGGTTCCTTGGCATTTCCTGAACTTCAGAGTGTTTTCAAGTGCAATTCCTAATGCTTTTTACACTTGAAAAAGACTCGTGTAGTTTTAAAGAAGAAATGTGAATTCTCATGGCCCGAACCCATGCTTTGGGAAGAATATAGATTTTGCAATGTGTGCCACACTATCCACTCGGAGTGTGCTGCTGTTGGAGAGAGAGTCACATGCTTGTTTCTCTTGAATAGAATTATGCTGTGAATAAGTCACTGTGAATCAAAGTGTCTCCTAAACCAATAAAGTACTGTACAACAAGCTCAGTAATAACAGAACAGGGTTCAAAGGGTTGCAGGCATTAAATAACACGGTAAGATGGAGATGGTCAAACATACAAGGTGTGTGTTTAACTCTAGAGTCTTTAAGAAACTTTCAGCCTGGTTTAATTACTCATCAAAGATATTTTAATGCTGCTTTGCAAAAGGTCTTTATCTTGCTGAATGTTATCTTTCCAATAAATTTCTGTTGCCCCTCAGGCCAAATCATTTCAGCAGAAGTGCATTGATCAAGGAGTGTAACGATTCTCTTCCCCCACACCTGACATTTCTACCATTTCATTTTTAGTAGGTTTTTCTTTGATTTTCTCAATCATTAGCTGGTTTTATGTCTGGGCGAGCGTGCGACAGAACAGAGGGGATGCATACTTAGGGCTATTCGGCACAGCTCTATCACCCTGTTTTTACATCAACATAAAATTGGTTTAACACAGTGATAAACCAGGCCTGTAACAGCCAGTCCTTCATATCTCAAGGAGACAGAGTTAATCTCTGGGTTTTGGGTACCCTTAGTTACTGCACAGTTGCTCTCATAGTTGCTTTTTGTTTCATAATTAAGCTCGCTGCTCTGTTTTGCCAGTCCCTCACATCTTGTGGAAGGCTGTGTGATATCCAGAGCGCAGAAGCCTGAATGTGCTTCGTCTTGAGAATATTCATCAGACTGGGGGATTTGGGTTTGCAGATTCCCTGTCAAAGGTATCTCACAGCTGTGGCTTGATAAACTCAAACGCTCGCATTCGCTCATCATCCAGGAGGAAACAAAACTGAATTGATACGTGTAGCTCAAGAAGCCAGTTTTTATAAGGCAGATGCAGAAAGACAGTTCTGGCTTCTGGGATGGCTGTGTGAACAGGAAGGATACCTCCCATCATGTCAGGGTTTGACGACTGCCACTGCAGTGAGTTGGACTCTCTTTCAGCACTGTTTCAACATCCAGGCAGCCATCACTGCTAGATAGCTGTCACATGAATTTTGTTTTCAGCTGGCTTCATGTGTTTTTAAATCAATCCACAGCTCCTGCCATAAGGAGACATTTGCTTCTTAAGAGGAGAAAGATGTGCTGAGTGATGTGGGAAGAGGGACACCGTGAGCACATTCAGAGGGGCTCTCAAGGATGCCAAGCCCACAGCTAGAGCTCATGATTTCCTCTGGATATCTCAGAGGCCCTTCCAAAGTATCTCAAGCCATCTGTGTCCTATCTGTCTGCTGTGGTCCCATGTCCCCTTGCCCTGCCTGCTCCCTCCCACCAGGGTGGGTGGGCTCTTGCCTGCCTGCACAGTACTGAAATGCATTTCTGCCGGCGCAGCTGAAAACAAGGACTGCGAGGAAGCATCAGGCTTTTGGCAAAGGCAGCTCCTGCAGCTCCTGGGGCTGGTGCAAGGACAGGAGAGGAGCCTGTGATGGGAGCAGTCAGGACATCAAGCTGCCAGTGAGCTTCATCTTCTGGTTATGGTTTCACATCTTGCCGAGTCCTCCGAAGGAAGAGAGAAGAGATCCTGCCCCTCACATTCTCTCCTCCCCCAGCCACACGCTCCTGCCCCATTCCCCTTGGGATGGTTCTAGTGATCAGATAGCCCTGGGGCAAATCAATTCAGAGAATTGACCTCGTGGAAATTCAACGCTGCACATAAATAAATATGCAAGTAAAAGAACAATTTACTGCCAGATATGTCAACCTGTCAAGTGAGCGGGCTCGCCCTAAGGCCACACAATTTCCAAAGCCAATATGAGGAGGGAGAAGGGTGCCTGCAGCTGGGTAGAAGGGGCAGGGGAGATGGAGCAGGACCTTTCTTTTCAGTGGAAGGTGAGCACTGACTTGGCAGGGCTGCTGTCAGTATGAACTCGTCCCCTCTGGTTCTGTGCTACCTGTGCTTAGGATGGAAGGGGGCTTAACAGGGGACAAAATTCATGGAGGAAAATTTCGGTTCCTGGAGGTTCATTCACCAGGGTCGAATAATTAATTAGCAGAGAGAAATAGACTTCTCTGGGCAGGTGGTTATGTTATCCCAGTCATGAGATTACCTTATCTCAGTTATATCAGTTTACTTTATCTCAGCTGTGATCATGGAAGGAGCCCAGAGCATCTACAACTACCTGAGAGGAGGTTGTAGTGAGCTGGGGTCTGTTTCCTCTGCCATGTCTCAAGTGAAAGGGCAAGAGGGGATGGCCTGAAGTTGCACCAGGGGAGGTTCAGATTAGATCCTAGAAAAGAAATTCACTGACACGGTGATCAAGCATTGGAATAAATTGCCCAAGGAGCTGGTGGAGTCTCTGGAAGTGTTCAAGAATCATCTGGGGACGTGGTTTAGGGGTGATTGTGGCAGTGCTGGGTTGACAGTGGGACTGGATGATCTTGCAGATCTCTTCCAGCCTTGATGATTCTGTGATTACACCCTCTAGGGACAAGGCTGCTTTGTGAAAATCTGTAATAGCAATGGTTTTCATCTTGTCCATCATAGATCTCCCTGGAGTTCTCTGTTAGAGGGCTGAAGGCTGGTGGGGTGACCTGCTGCCCAGGATCTGGGCTGGCTGCCTCAGCTCCTGACAGCCCCCAGAGAAGTCATCTGTAAGCTCAGGAATCTGTGGACCACAGGCAGAAGCTCCTGACCCCACAGAACTAGGAACTCCATTCCCTCTGCACAGCCAAAGCAGCCGAAATGAAGAGGGAGCAATAATACCACTCTGTTATTGCTACCACTCAAGTAAAGATAAATAGTTAACAAAACTGTTGGGTTTTAAAATTTTTCAATATGTGTATTTAAAAATAAAGAAGATCTTAATTTAAATTAAATTATTCAATTTTTTATACTACATGCTCATGATGCTCACCTTGCATTTTCCCCATGAAAACGTGTGTGGCTTATCATGACAAACCAGTAAAGAGCAGACCCAAATCTTTGGCAGGAAATTATATTACGTATTACAAAGCTATTTTATAATAAGCGTGTATATTTTCAGTCTAATGCAAGGTAGAGGGAAAGCCCCAACTGTTCTTCCTAAATGGATAGGATCTTGCAAATTTAAGAAAACCAAAAATAAAATTTCTGAACATCTCATACTAAAATTAAAATTCAAATAAAGTTAAAGAAACACACCTTCTCAAACATTCTCCGAAGAAATTGTTATATTTTGCTATTGTGGAATTTCACCAGGACTCACTGAGTTCTTTTCAATTCTCATTTTTTGCATAGCCAGCTCTTTGTCCTCTAGCTCGCACTGATCTGAATTTACAGGGTTTGCTGCCACCTTTTTCAGTTACTTAATTCAGAAAGATTCCTCTTTAAGCAACCTTACCTGTTCTAAGCACATTTTGAAATCATTTGACTGCCTATTAGTTAAACTGATAATTTCAGGATGGCTGTGCATGTGCAGTATGTCAACAGGTCCAGTTTCTATACTTGATAAATATACATAACAAAGTTGCTGAAAATTTTGTGTCTCTGTGTGCATAGAAAGAAATGAGCTCCAAAACTGGTAACATTTGGAGAGCAAAAAAATGTGGCATCTTTGTGTCTGCTTTATGAAATTCTTAGGTTTCAGCAGTCATGCACATGGTGCATATGGTCTGTCAGTATAATTTACCTGAGTTCATTCACCATTTTAGTCAGTGATAAGCTCACCACCTGTGCTACGTGCTAAAATATTGATAAATAATAGATGTGGAAATTAGTTACTATTAATGTATAAGACGTTGCTACATTAATAAGTTCCCACTAGGCAGAAGGAATTTGTATAATTAAGATCATTTATCTGTAAAAAAGTGAGTGTTTGAAGTTGCCAATGATATGTATCACAACATTATCAGAAATTATTAAAAAACCCACGCTGAAAAAAAAAGGAAGGGTACATTTCTCTACAAAGGCAAGATAATGAAACTTTGGAGCTTTTGAAAATTCGTAAATGGTAGACATTCAAATAAAATGTTTTATTTATTCAAGATTTGGTATTCAACTCAAATAAAATGCTTTGTTTATTTAAGATTTGTTATTCAACGTAAGTATGAAGACTGACAAGAATGTTATGTAAGGAACTCAGTGAAACTTGCAGGACACAGCATCATCTTATTTACTTGGTTTTACATGTCTGCTCAATGCCATGAGCACACAGGACCTGTGCTTTATTTAAAGTTCTGATGGATAATTCAGGGCAAGTAATTTCATCTCCCTGTGTTTCATTTGTTCCCACTCATCTCTGTGCCGGAGGATCCTGGGATGTAGTATTGGAAATACTGAAGGTTTGATTATTCCTTTCTGAGCACCACTGCTCTTACCTCAGGACAGCACAGAAGGGAAATGATGAATACACGCAGTTTTTCAGGTTTCTTTGACCATGCTTAGAAAAAACAAATCGTTAGTTAAAAGTTGTTGCTCACTGACACACTAGGGGTGAAATTCTAGTTCCAGTAAAGATGTGGATTTGCCGTCATCCTCAATAGGGTTGGGTTTCATTTGTCTTTGATGGGATTTTGCACACTGTCTCATTTCAAACTTCACTTACTATATGTTTCACTAGTATCTCAATTTGTAAGAGAAAACATCTAAACTTGTGAGGGAAAACCTCTCCTCTGGAGGAATGTTATGCATGAAGAAGGTGACAAGGAGCAGCCATTTTATCCAGAAAGCTGCAAGTATGACAGTCTGGCTTTAAATTTATCACAAAAGAACTAAAATAGCCACCTAAGCTGTGGGCAGTGCTTTGACTCTAAAATATGCACCTTTGTTCCACGCCTTGGCTGCCGCCGAGGTATCAGATGTTCGAGGTGCTGTGCAAGAAGAACAGGCAGAGTTTATTGCTGTTCCCTGCTCCTTTTTTCCCCAAGCTGCAGCAATGAAACGAACAAGGAAAGTCATTTCTACAAGGTGGAGTAGATATCTGTTAACATGCCTGCTGATTTTATGGTAGAGTAGAAGGAACATAGCTTTAACTGCTTGCTGTAGAACACTCTTAAGCTTGCATTTATTTACATAGCATCTATGGCATTTAGCCGACTGAAGAGAATTGATTAGCGAGGAGGCTGTTAAACAGCAGTCCTATAGCAGGCACTGCACTGAGGATTAGAAGTTTATTTCACTAATTGGTGCCCTCCTGTAGTCTTTATGAGTCAATTCTAAAAAAATAAAGGAGCTCTCCGAACTGTGTTTGGAATAAAAGCAGAGTGATGCTTTTCACTGCACAGAAATCCCATAGATGAGCTCTTTCAGAAATGGGTTTAGGATTTTCCAGCCAAATTTTTCCTCTCTGGTGAACTCTTGCTGTATCCCTACTATGCTGTTTAACCCTAGAGAGCACGGCACGCTGAAAACCAGACCTGCAGCAGACACATTAGGGATGATGTTGTCTTAGTTGTCCACCACAGCTGCCTGGCATGAAGGAGCCACACACCTTTGTTTTGAAGACTTTTTTATCAGGGGAAGCAGAAATAAAGCCCTCACCTCCGTGGTTTTAAAAGGTAACCAGAATAAAGGAGATGTGCACGCTGCACCCCTAAGAGCAGCGTTGGTACTCACTCACACGAAGGGCTGCCGGGCTCCAGCTGGCTCCCGGAGGTTTCCAGGGCATGGACAGCACCACTAGAGGGCTCACAAAGTATTTTAAGGGTTATTACGTGTGGCACATGAAAAATAATATCATTCTACTTTCTGTTCCCCCATTTGCACAAGTAACACATTTCAGAGCCGAACATGCTGAAGAGTGCCTTTATTTTAAAGTCAGCCCCATGTCACAGGTTCACCTCCACGTGGGGACACTTCCACCTCCTGACCTCTCCTGGGTAAACAGGCCCTCCATGGAAAACAGTTCTGGTCTGACAGTGTTGCAGTCACCAGCCAGAGGCAGCCACTCTGCAAAGCACCACCTGCCCTTCCCAGTGCTTCCAGAGGAACGGAGGAGCTCAGGGCACCACCTATAGCAATATTGGTGTATTTTATGTATCAGTGCTTCAAGGGAAAAAAAAACCCACAAAAAAACCCCAACAACAACAACAACAATAATACCACCACCATAAACTTATTTCCCTTCCTCTTATTCTAAATTCCAGGATAACAAACTGTCAGGCATATGAAGATTTTGTTATATTGTTCCTGGGGTCAGGGAGGTTGGCCGTCCCTACAATTGGATATGAAAGCTATTTGTGGCGACTAATAAATAATGTTAACTACCTCTAAAACACATTTCCTCTTAAGGATCAAGATCTGTCTTTGTTGATGGGGGAGAATACCAAACTAGTATAACGAGTTTTCTTTTTTGTCCTAGCCCTGAAGACCTTGTTACAACATTTGGTGTTGAGAGTAGAAATGTTCTAATATATAGCCCCAAACTAAAAAATGTGAAGGCAATAATCACAGGAGTATTTCAATGCTAACTGAAATTAATTTCCTTTTTTTTTCGCTCTTTCTTTTCCCTTTCCTCTCTGAAACAGACTGCCAAGGGAATTATTATGATTACTCTGCATGTTTTGCAGATGGTTGGCTGCTGCACAGGGTTCTCAAGAGAGGTCAACATCCTATAGCATCCAGCTTGGATGCTGCCCTACAGACCAACTGAGCTATGGAAGCCCTTAGTCAGCAAAGCTTCTGCTGACATGACTAATTAAAGTCTCTGGTACGTGTCACCTCCTCAAAGCTCAGACTGAAGCCCTCTCATGAGCTGGGACCTGATTTTCTCTCCTATTAAACCCAGCGGATGTACTCTGCTTGTCAGGAATGGAAGTTGAATTGGACTTTTACCATTTTAAAATATTTATATGTACATATGTATATACACAGATGTACACATACACATACAAGCTGTAGCCCTGATGTGTTCAGAAGCCATGTTCACAGGTGTTTTCAGGAGCTTCAGCTAAACCTCAAAAGGCTCGTTCTTAGGGATCCCAGAGACAAGGACATTGGTTTCATCATGTCACCGCTGTGAGGACAGGAAGTTTTCCTGCTTTTTGGCTTTGCTGTGTGGCATTCAGTCAAACAGTTCAGAGCGACCATGGTGGCAGGCTGATGTGAGACAGCAGGCTGTGTGTTTGTTTAATCTGTACCTTTTTGGTACATAACTGATAGATTTACCTTTTTGGTACCATTCTACGGTGAAGTGGAAGAGAAAAGGGGCAGTACTGACGTAATGCTGCAACATCCACCTGTAGGGCCCCCTGCTTTCTGTACAAATGCCAGTAATGTAGACACTCTGGTTTTAGCTCCTTTCCATTATTACACTGACTAAAGATCAAATCAGAAATACCAACTGCCCCAAATGCTCTGTTTAGTTAGGATACTCCCATCTGCTCCTCCTTTCAGAGATTGAGAATGATACAACAAACCGAGGCTTTCAGACCCAAAGAAGGGTAAAGGATCAGTTGTCCCAGGTTTTCTTGGAGTCAACCAGCCCCCATGACTGACAGGAAGGCTGTGGGCCTGGGTCAGCAACAAGCATTGCTGCTTGTACTGAGAGTCTGCTCCTGCGCATGGCATCAACTCCAGCTGCCCGGCCCTTGGGGAAGGTCTCCAGGGCTTTAGCCTTAGAGGGAGACAAAGAATTCTCTGTCATTTGAGGTCTTCAGAAGATCACAGTCGCTCTGTTCTCCCCCACATGCATCCTGAAGGAAAACTCCTGGAAATCTGCCTTCATTCTGAAGTAACATCCTTCAGGACAGGAACGTGTTTCCCTGACACATCTGTTTCACTGGGACAAATGCGTGGAGGCGATAGTGCTGAATAAATGGTCTGAAATTTTCAAAGCCATCTTGAGTAAAAACTAGATTTTCACATCCTTTAGGTAGTTAGGGCCTCTGCCCTCATTATCTGAACTGCACCCACACAGGCAGTCCCTGCAAATGTGGCATTATACAAGTTTGAGTTTCAGATTTATTGTTTAAAATTATTTTGGGACCAGTGACTGACACAGACACACCTGCTCATCTATGTCAACAAGTCACAGTTCTTATAATTGGGGGTTGCATGAATCTTGGATTTCTAAAATGCAAATTATATATTTATGCTAGAAGTTGATGTGTTTACTGTCATTTATTTCAAGGTGGGCTTTTTATTTTGAACAATTTTCACAAAGTTGCATACCACTGTTTATGGCAACACTTTATGATGAGGTTGTATAGACCAATAAAAGCAAGAAATTACAAGGTAAGATTGATGATAAATTGATGATACATTCCTAACTCATGCTGTTGTGCCTAGTTATTGCAGGACTGCCAACCAGCTCATGATAATTACATATTGCAAACAGAGCTCTGTGGGGGGGGGAAAATCATTGTTTTGGGTTCATGTTACTTTCTCTGCACTTTATTGCCATGTTTGATTAATATCTCTTCTTTTATATTTTGAGCTCATAGGGCCTGCAAACCTCCTGATGGATCAGGAAGAACAAGGCTGGTTTTGACTCTTGTCAAAAACACGACAACAATCTTACTTATAGAATCAGAGAATCTTAGAATGGTTTGGGTTGGAAGGGACCTTAAAGATCGTCTCATTCCACCCCCCTGCCATGGGCCGGAATACTTTCCACTATCCCAGGGTGCTCAGAGCCCCATCCAACCTGGCCTTGAACACTTCCAGGGATGGGGAGTCCACAACCTCTTGGGGCAACCTGTTCCAGTGTCTGACCACCCTCACAGTAAAGAATTTCTTCCGAATATCTAATCTAAATCTACCCTCTTTCAGTTTAGAGCCATTATCCCTTGTCCTATCACTACCTGCCCTGGTAGAAAGTCGTGTTCCATTTTTTACCACAAAAACGTGCCGTTCTTGCTTCTCTTTGCAAACCGTTCTTGACCAAGCTCGTTATTTCCAGAAGAGACACCAGCCAGTCTTGTTTCTGTTCATGAGAGAAGGAGGGGCTTTGAAGAGCACAGGGAAGGAGCTGTTACACACAGTGACTGCAGATTTCTGTTGGTCTCTGTTTTTACTGTTTCCTAGAGTTCAAAAGCAAACGTGTCTTTCCATTCTCTTACTGGGTACGAGCGCAGTTTCAATCCCAAAGCGGTGGTGGTGTCTAGAGAGGAGTTTAGTCATTTGTGCTCTCTCATTTTACACTCTTATGTCCTTAACCCAATTAAAATGGCCAAAGCACTCTGGGCCAGCTTTTTTTGTTGGCTCAGTATGCACACGATCCCCAGCACTACAGGGTCCCACTCCAATGAAAACATTAAGTGCATCTCTGATAGAAATGCTGAATAATTGATCACCAATCCCTAAATCATACAATGCAATGTAATTTCTTCTCCCAGATTTTCTTACACTGTTATTTATATCAGCATACGGTATCGATAAAAGAAATTTGTAATGAAGTCCCAGAGATGCTTTGATTTAATGTGGTTACAGAGACTATCATTGCAAGTGGGAACAAATAGCTCTAATGGATTTTCTAGTACCTTGTTTTCATCATCCATAATAGGCTTTCATCTGTGCTGGTCGGAACTGTAGGATGTCCGTGTGTTCTGCACCCAGACTTTAACAGATCTATATTTTATGGCCCTACAGTAAAAGTAATTGCAGGTTTTATAATGTCTGTGTACTGTTCCGACTGAAAGCAATCCATTTAGAGACTTCTGGAAAGTTGAGTTGTTTCAGTTACAAGTGCAGGAGCTGACACGGGCTCCAGTCGTGCAGCCGGCCAGTTACCAGCCTCTTTTTAATGAGGGCACATTCCAGAGATCTAACTTGCTTTTCCTTTCCCTAGACCAAAATAGAAGAAGGTTTTTGAACATGAGGGGTTTGAGCTGAAAGGATCCTGCCCCTGAGTTTCATCAGTTCAGAGGAAGTGCGGGAACGTGGAGGCCGGCACAGAAGATGCTGGCAGCTGGAAACGGCAGCAAGGGCAGGATGCCAGTGTGGCTGCTCACTCTCTTCCCAAATCAGACCCTTCGGCTGAAGCTCCCACTTGACAAAAATCAAGAATTGATTTTGAGTCACTGTCTGACCTCAAATTAGCTTTCAAAAGCCGTGCAACCGTTCTTGGCAATCTCACTGTAGGAAAGCAGGAACTAAGGCAATCATAGAAAAACAAAATAAAATCCTTTCCTTTTTTTTTTTTTTTTTTTTTTTTTTTTTTTTTGGTGTTAAATGACAGGGTAATTATACTGTCTACCTAACACTGGAGAGTTTTGTCAAACATTTGTACCTACACAGCCCTGCACAGGGCTGCCTCCTGCCCCCATGGTAACAGCCAGCCCTGCAGCAACAATCTGGCCCGAGGAGCCGGAGAAGGTAACAAGGGAACGTGGCTTTTTAAAGGCACAAATGCCATCTAAATGCCAGGTCTGCCATTTGCACCTCTCAAGACCAAGAATAACTCAGTCCGAATGTTAACAGTGCCTTTTTCACTGTATGTGATGAATGGATTAATCCTGCTATTATCAGAATAATTAATCTTGCTTGACACTCCAGGCAAAAAATCCAGAATGCTGGATTCCACAGACATGGCAGTGCTTCATAATATTTTGTTATTTTTTCAATGTATAATTAATAAGGAGAGTAGGGAATCCAGAAGAATCAGCCAGCATTAAAATAAGCAGAAAACAGAAAGTCAAGGTATCTGGAGTTGTTTCAGCTGTTTCAAGGACAACATCAATTGAAAGGAAATTTCCCAACTGAGAGACGGACAAGATCCAGTTGCAACTGGCTACAACATAGATGCCACTTCCTAAACTACCTGAAAGTATTTTTTGTCATGACATGAATTTTGTCTCTCAGTGATTAGTCTAATTTTAAACTGTCATTGTTTTCACAATGTGCTCCTCGCCTGGACTGCTCCAGATCTATCAGCTGGAGAGAAAAGGGTAGCCAGCCTGTATCTTTGGCATTGTCAGTCTCCCAAAAGCAGCCATTCAGCACAAAAAACTTGTGCATGGCTCAGTAGGGAAAAAAATATTCTTTAGTCTTATGGGTAAGAAATTAGAGAATCTTAGTACTAATCATGTCATTTTATATTTTCAGAATGGCTCCCCAAAGACTTTCCTTGACTCAAACAGTACACATCCTTCCTCCAGCTCTAGAAAACCGTGTGAATCAAACAGTAATTTCCAGACACTGTATTTTTTGGCTTAAAAATTGCCTCCCCTCCCAACACGCCCACATTATCTTCTTATGTGCTTTCTTCTCCCCCAGGTTAAATACTCGTTCTGAGGCTGCAGAGATGACCGTACAGTATTTGCTGCATGCTTGGTTCACCTCCCTACCTGGGAAAATAAGCAGTGACAACATGCTTGGAGCTCCTACATGAACCAGTGGCCTTCACTTGGCCTGGACACCACTGACCTGCTGTAGCTCAGAACCTGCCCTGAGAGACAGAAAAACTGTTATTTCTATTTTCAGGGGGGAAAAGTGTCACTTCAGAAGGAGTTGCTAAATGACATCCTCACTTTGCAGCATCCCCAGGTGAACGTGCCATAGAGCAGTTCTGTCACTCCAGGCTGCCTGTGAGGAACTGGTGTGCTGCTACACAGACCTGATCATGGGACTTTGGGGAATTCGGGGATGAGAAGAATTTGCCCGAGTTTTTAATCAGAGAAGAAAACAATTCATGGGATAGATACGCAGTTGTGTTCACTTGCCACAGCCTTACAGACTTCAGCTGAACAACTTTATGCAGCAGCAGCAGCAGCAGCAAGGTCTGGCCCCTTGAGCACCTGAAGGAAGGTGGAAGGAGGAAACCACAGTCATAGGGAAAAACAGTGTTTAGTCAGAAGTTCTGTGTGTTCTTGGATCAATGTGAAAGGGTGTTATACTGTTCAGAGATGTGCAAATGCATTCTTGACTCACAAATCAAACCTCCCTTCAGTCACTGTGATGGTACTTAAGTCTTGATGGAGGTCTCATGGAAATATACAAAGCAGAATCACTGCTGCCCATTCAAAGCTTCCCTAAAATCAAATACATTTTTCAGCCACAAGACCTATCAGACACCTGGCAGGGGTTAGACACTTACATGTCATGGTTATAGGTGGCCTACTGGAAGGTGTCCCTGTTCCTCTTAGGGGAGCTGGACTAGATGATCTCTAAGGTCTCTTCCAACCTAAACCATTCTACGATTCTTTGTATTGGGATTTTGTGGCAAGGTTTTTGGAAGCAGAGGGGCTACAGGGGTGTCTTCTGTGAGAAGGTGCTGGAAGCTTCCCCTATATCTGATCCCACACTGGAGCAGGAGAAAGGTGTGAGGAGTCCTCCCCCTGGGGAGGAAGGAGCAGCAGAGACGAGTGATGAACTGACCACAGTCCCCATTCCCTGTCCCCTTGTGCTGCTGAGGGGTAAGATGTGGAGAAAGAGGGGTGAAGTTGAGCCCAGGAGGAGGGGAAGGGAGGGGGGAAGGTATTTTAAGGTGTGTTTTTTATTTCTCATTATGCTACTCTGCTTTTATTGGTAGTAAATTAATCTGCTTTTCTCACATCAAGTCTGCTCTGCCCATGATGGTAATGGATGAGTGCTCTCTCCCTGTCCTTATCTCAACCCATGACACTTATGCTGTATTTTCTTTCCCCTGTCAAGCTGAGGATGGGAGTGATAGGGTGGCTTTGGTGGGCACCTGGTACCCAGCCGGAGTCAACTCACCACAATTCCTCAGACTTTTCCTAGAAGAAAACTTCATTGGCAGTGAGAGATGAACCAGATCCCCAGAGAGTGTTAGTCATCCATGGAGCCAAACCAAAGGTCCTGGAGCTCTTGATCTAATTGAGCTCAAGCTCTGCAGCAGAGAGATTGGAAATTTCTGGAACCTTTATTTTAATGGGATCTCTTTGGGCGATCCAGTGCTTTCCAGTGGGCCGAAAGCTGGATTCTGGAAATCCTCTCTGGAGCAGTGGACATGTTGTCTGAGCCAGCTGGTCTGAGGCCCAGCACACTCCCAATCCTGCCATGAAGCAGTTTCCAAAAGTGTGGTGCCAGAGAAGGACAGGGCTGGGAGCACAACCACCAGCCACAGAAAGAGACTTGTTCTTCAGCAGCAAGGACCATGAGATGCAAGCCCAGGTTTGCTAGCATTTCCATCACTCTGCAAACATTTTTCCTTTCAATTTGCTTCTGTTTGACTCACAAATATGGTGTAAAGTTTATGTTTGGTTTTTTTAGGGAGCCTTTTACAAGCTAGAAATCCTATGTTTTCAGCTGAGGCGGCTGCAGACTAACCCAACCACTGATGGCTGCAACATTGTCTTGTTTTTATGCACTCATTTCAGTGTCTCTAGCTGGTATTTCTCATTGTGCTGTTCAATTTGTAACAGGACTACCCTTCAGCATATTTGTGTACAGGGCTAACCACAATAGGGCCCCGTTTCATAATTGTGTTGAGGTAATACCCAAGGCTCTCAGCAAGAAATAATAATAAATGACATGACACAACTGTGCTGAGTCACACCTTTTTAAAGCCCAGCTCTTTTTGAGGGACACAAGAGCATAGATAAAAACAGCCACAGGCTGCAAAGAGCCCCTTCTGAACAGCTCCTGGTAACTCATTCAAGTCAGTGGTCATAAACAACAATAGCACAGCTGTTAGATAAATGGGATACTTACAACTGCACACAGAAAACCTAAAAATTTCAGCAACAAACCCATTAGCTTTTACTACATGAGTGGTACAGGACCTGCTGTTTCAGTAATGCTCTGCTGGGTCACATAAAACCTGTGGAGAAAACACAGAGAAGTCTGGCACCCATCCATTCCTCCATCTGTCTGAGGGCAGCTGGGAAACTGCCCCAACCCGTCCTCAGACTTGGGGATTCTCTAATGTGGCAGCCACTGCCAGGGTATCAGGACTGTGACCAACACGTTCACAAGCCTCAGTTTGCAGTGAAATGCCCTTTATCATCTCTTGTTAGCACTTAAAATAAAAGCTCCATTTTTTGCAGCTGTTTCAATCAGCCCCACTCCTGGGATGTATATTTTCAAAACAGCGAAATCACAGACATTCAGCACCACCTCTGGATCATCTCACCGGCCTATGACCATATCCAGCACAATCCTCTGCACCAGAAATTCCAGAACTATTTTCTACCACATCCTATTAACATCTATAACCCATGGCTCCAGGCACGACAGTGGAGAGTACGTTCTGAAAAATACGTGATATATATAAAGGCACAAGAGTAGGGACACACCAGAACACAAGGCAAAGACATCACGAGCCAGGGTCTGTTGGTTTTTTCCTAGGGTTTTTTTTGGGTAAGGTGTTTTCCTTTTTTCTCCCCTGCACTACATAGTCCTCCTAATTTGTTATGACTCTAAAATAACAATAACTTAGGATGAAGGAATTAGATTAAGTCCTTCCACTTAGTTAATTTCCATGATCTAATATTTCCCTCATGTTCCAACATAACACTGTGCTCTGCTGACGACATCAGGGCTGAGGAAGTCTCTTAGAAGTCGGATTCAATTCAAGGGCAAGGCAGACCAGAGACCACTTAGTTCCCCAGACAAAGTATTCTTGGTTTAGCGTGCTTGTAGGTGAGCCAGAAGCTGTAATGAAAATACTTAGGAAACCAAGTCCCCTTGGATATAGAAGATCAATAATGTTCTCAACAAAGCTGAAAACAATTCAGAACACGGTGTCTCACCAACTTGTACTGTTATGTTTTACTGTAGTTTCTGTGGATCTCATTTTTTGGCAATATCTTGGAACAGCAATCAATACTTGCCCAGGGTATGCCTCCCCTCCCATTTGTTCTGTTTTCCAGCCAGTGGCAACAACAATTATTTAAGGACAACGAAGCATTGATGTGTTGCTAATGATGAGCATTTACTGTATGTGTAACAAGGATCAAGACCCTTCCATGCTGGATACTACAGAAGATCCCCAGACACCCATTGCTGGAGCATCTGAGGAAATTCTGCATAAAATAAACAGCAATGGAAAATCACCAGTGGGCTTCCTACCCTTTCACCCAGCAAACAAAAATGTTACCACAAAGACAGTAGACACTAAAAAGGAATGGACTATCTATCAAGGGGGCTGAGCTTGTATGTAGGAAGGAAGAGAAGGAATTATTTTAACAATACGGGAATTAGGGGTTTGTGGAGGCAAAGTAAAAAAAAGCTGGGTTTGTGGGCCTGATTCCTGGTATGTGCTACTTTTGTTTTTCTGTCGGTCTGTATTTTGTGTTTGCCAGAAATGCCAAAGTGTAAGATGGAAGATTTTGGTTTATGTCCATCTATTATGAAGGAAGTAAAGCAAAGTGATCCATCAATCCAGTAGCTGCTGTTTAATCTCCTTTCTTCCTCGGACCTGCTTCTCCTGCTCTTCCAAGAGGATGCAAACTGTCTCATTCCCAGCAAGTATAACAAACCCTCAACTTCACAAACAAAAAGTCTTATTGAGCCTTTGGGAAATGCTCTGAGCAGCACTGTCCATCTCCTCCCGCGGCAAAACATTGCAGCAGAGACAGCGCTGATGGAAATGAGTGGCAGAGGAATATTGGAAAATACATGTGACTGGAGAGCCCAGTATGACTGTTTGTCTGAGGGAGCTGAACGCAGGGACACGCTGGGAAAAGCACTACAAACTGCTGGATGTGATGGCATTACTGAATACTGAGCAGCAGCAAGAACAGGGCGTACGCAGCAAGAGGAAAACAAACGTGTCACCTGAAATAATTGAGCCAAGTTATACATTCAGTGCTTTTAGGTAACTGCTAGACATGAGTAAGGAGCAATATTATCCTTGTGCCCAGAACCAGCTCAAGTTTTTGGTTTCCAGATCCTTCTTTACAGCGTTTTCAAAATAACTTTCTTCTAAGCAAACTCTGGATGTTGCCTACACTTAATTTCTTGGCCCCAGGTTTCCCATCTCAGCAGTTCAACTGCACCAGCAGGAGCAGCACTGGCAGAGTGAGCATGGAAAAGGCCCCTGGGACGGTGATACCCTCACCAAACCACCACTTCCCCCCGCTGGGACAAGGCACCTCCTTTGCCACATCCGCAGGGACAGCCCTCAGCAGTCACACCCTGTGGGATTTCCTCTGATCTCCAGCCCACAGCCAAATGGAACCGTCGGGGTTACAGGTGAGGGAAGGAAAAGTGCTCTTTTTCTCCCTTTGCATCTCTCCTTCTTCCCACCTCCCAGCCTCCTCCCTCACCTGAATCAATCCAAAGCTGCAGGAGTATAATCACAAGTTAAAGAGCAAAAAATAGGGAATATGGAAAAAGCTTGTCATAGAAAGGGGTTACTCATACCATCATGAGGAAGCAGGGTGATTATACACACTTTACACAGAGCGATAGAAACAATAGGATTACTCACACGATTTCAAACTCTAATGAAGTGCATCAGTTACACTCCCACAGCAACCTGGAGAAGGAAGGAGAGTAAAATCTGCTGGTGTAGCCTAACAAGGACTTTGTGAGAGAATCACAGTTAACATGTCCTACTTATGGTTTGCCACAAGCCCGCTGGGGACTGCAGTCCAGGGTTTCTGGATGTGCTCAGCAACCCAATGGGGAGAGAGAGGAAGCCCAGACGTGTGCATTTTTTGTATTTTTCCAGCCACTTCCTCTTCCAGTGTCAACCTTAACATAATCAGTTCAGGAGGCACAGAGTAGGTAGAGCAAAGGTAGGTACAAAATCAAAGGAGGAAGTTCACCAGCAGCTATTTTGGAACTTTGAAGAATACACTTTGTATTTCATTTTAAATCACTGGTGACACGCCAGAAAGACAGAGGAACAGGACAGATCTTCTCGAGTGCAATTCTACAACCAGACCTCTTGAAAAGAGCAAGAGCTGGATTGACTTTGTGCCTGTGACTGTGAAGGCAGTATCTGTAAATGGAACCAATGAAAGGGAACACACCCTCTTCAATTTGTAGATTTCCCACCTGAGACCACCTCATGGGAAAGTCCAAGCGTTCAGAATCTGTAATCTTCGATTTTGTGTGAGATTGAAATAACTCAAAATTAATTATTCACTTCATACTGACAAAAATGCTTCACTGCTGCTTCATATCATTTTCATCTATTATAATGTTGCCAAAAAAAAGATAAATCTAAACGTAAGCATAGAAATAAAACCTGAAGTGAACATCATGCATCCTAAATGTATTGAAATAAAGCAAAATTTTTCATGAAGATATTGCTGAAATCATTGTGTTCTGTGTTGAATCAGCACTTTCTAAGCCTCCATCCAGCTCAAGAATTTGTATGCTTTTTACATCCATTCCTTTTCTGCAGAAAAGCTTTCCCAATGTTTCTGATGGCACCATGATAACTTCTTCATTGCATTTGTGCTTAAAATTCCCTTTGCTTACATTGAAAAAATAATCACGTAGCTTAATTCTTTATTTTTCTCTCTCTCCTTGCCACTAGAGCACCACCAGCTTCATAAGAAGCTTGGAGCTATTCAGTTTGAATAATCTCAAGCAAAATTGTGCAGAAGACTCCTCAGTTTGCATTACCCCTTCCCTGAGTGTCTGAGCTTTCCAAAGGCATAACCGGAACCCCGACATCAACCCAAACTTTTTGCAGCAACCCGTTGGTGTTTCTGTTTATTATCATGCCTGATGTTACAATACACCCTCTCTCAAGAAAGGCAGTGCTTAATTGACCAAACAAGAAAAACAAATGCTTCCCCAAGGCATAAATTCCATGAACTGTTTGGATGTTTTCTATGAAGCTAAAAACACTTCTGTCAGTATTTGGAAGACTTAGACACCAGTTTTTGAATGGGCTGAAGCAAAGAAGAGACAGCCTTAATGGGATTTTATAGTTTCAACAAGTTTAAAGACATTCCAGGGTAAATACTACTTGTTTTATAATATTGCTCATAAATAAATGAAGTTTTTAAGATGGACTTTATACTCTGATTAAAAATAATTTAAGTTAGTTACATTAATACAGCTAGAATTACAGAAAAAAATATGGTTACATTCCAGACTTACAGGGAAGAGTGTCAGCCCTGTTCTTGAAACCTTCTTTTTAATATATCTGTATTTAATGTGTCCCTGCAATCAGACTACATGTGGAAACACTAAGTGCAGCTTTATGGACTTTTGGGGGCTCAGTGCAGCTGCAGGGATATAATCCACAGATGATCCAAACACAGGAAAAGAAATGGATTCAGTTTTTAATACCAACATCATTTACTGACTTCATGCTGGTGTAGTGTAGGTGAACACAAGACTACAGAGAGGAGGACTAATTCTTGTTCTTTCCAAACAAATGAAAAACATTAAACCAGCATTTTCACTGCCAGAAAAAAAAAAAAAAAGAAAAAAGAAACAACAAGAAAAAAACTCTTCAACTTTCCATGGTTTTAGCATGGAAAAAAACACTAGCAAGCTGGAACTCAGGCTCCAAAGCCATTAAATTCTTGAGGATGTCTTAGCACTGTCCTTAGGATCAATGAATCAAAGGCATACCGCTGTCTCTCAGGCAAGTTCCCTGTTTTCCCCCCTTGCCCTTCCCCCTAAGAGGGAGCATTCCAGGAAGGATGTTGCCTTTTACATAGAAACATGATACAGTGAGCCTGGGAGGAAGAGATACCTGACTGGGACAGGTTTGGGTTACTCAAGAGCTGATGTTTTTCTTGTCATATCTGAAACGATCTGTAAGTGCTCTGATGTGCACGATTGCCTGAAAACTGGATGCTCAATACACACAGTCAAAATGTGAGGCAGATACAGGCAACTTCAGCTTGACCAAAGCCAGGGAATAAAGTTCCTAACACAGGAGTTAATGCAGATACTATTCAGACCGTATTCAGAAAATAAATATGGATCAGCAATCCACGGTGCCCAATCTGTACGGTGCCAGACAGAGTTAATCCTATTGAATGGAGTTATTTTGAATCCTGATTTCCCTAGCATGATTTAATTATTTCAGTTTATCAATTGCTTTTAAGCAAATTCCAGATAAAATGCCAAATCCTACCAAATTGTAGTTGTGGCATGATGTTTAGTGGCATAAACTCTTGGGTACTTCAGACATCTGCAACTAGCTGTAATCATGGTTTTTAATAACATAGGACTGCTGTAATCCAGGCCTGTTGTCAACAGGTGACCATCTCCAGTTCAACCAAAGCACAAGACTTTGAACCCTGCCCTACTGCAGATATGTCCTATTTGCCTGAATTGTTGGTTGAGAAAAGAACTTCCCTTCTTGGTCTGTAGATAGGTATCTCCTACAAAATCTGATAAGCCAGCTAGTCTTCATTTTGGAGAGGCTACTGAGCATATTTCCTTAGAAGATGATCAGTTTAAGCAACATTCCTTTAAATTGCCTGGGTTTAAACCCACAGACCTGAAAACGACATTATCTTCCTTGACTGCACTGTGAACTTCTCATCTGTGCCTGAGTAACTTATAATTCTCAATACTGCTCATTTTTCACTCATACAATCTTCTCACCTGGGTTTTGGTTTTGAACAAAATCAAAATTCGAGGTCAAGTTTTGCCCTCAACCTTTTTCATATGCAGTTGAGTTCATGTTTCTGCATAGATTCACCTCAGAGAAGAAAATGGCCTTCAGAAATCTGAACAGAATCTGAGGGGTGAAAAACTACTCATATTAAAGGCAAGAAAGCACTCCCACACAACTCTTTACTAAGGAGTCAACTCATAATAAACATCCAGGACTTAGAAAATATGGGGAAAAAGCAACCTTGAATAATTAGGGGATTCCAATTATTGGTTACTAAATAGAAATTAGCAATGCTATTAAGATGCTACTTGGTTTTCCATGCAAGATTGGCACATTTAAAAAAAAGAAATTCCTTTTATTTTGTATTAAGGATTATGACAGAACTGTGTTATTTACTACCCCAACTATTCAGAAGTACAAATTGGATTTTAACAGGACCTCCAGAATATTACAAATTTTAGTTCAAAGGACTGTGTACCATAAAATTCAAAGCCAAAATTGCTTTGCAATTTGGGTACTTGTCATTTTCCTGTTTTAGAAGTATCAAGCAGTCCAAATGAAGAAACCCAGTCCTATGCAATCTGTATGACCAGTTGGCACAGGTGTGCAAACAAATGAAGAACAGAAAGCAAAAGCTAATAATTTGAACCAAATGTAATTAATTACTTAATAATCAACCCTGATACTAATAGTATCAATACCAAGAGACTCTTCTGCTCTCTTTGTAACAGATTGTAAATTCTGGGGTTTTATAGGAGATGAGTAGTTTGTGCCATATAGTTTGGAGTGTTCTCAAGGTCAGCATGTTTGACTTCAGAGTTTTGCGATATGGAAACAAAAAAACTTTGCAAAATTTGCAGTCTAATTCAAATCTGAGTTCAGATCACATCTTCCAGAGGCTCTGTGTGTTCAGACCTACCAAATTTTTGGCTGCAATCTATATGCAATTAGAAAACAAGCACATGAAAAAACACTCTGTAACCTAGATGCATGAGGTTTCCCAAAAGAGTTTCCAGGCTTTTAAGGGAAAATCCACTTCATCAATATAGAAAATCTTTTCAAAATCTTTTTTTTTTTCAAAGGATGAGGAAAAAAAAAGAGAGTGTTGCTGTGTCATGGACAGGATGTTGAACAAAGATGTTTTAGTGGTGATAGTGGTATACATCTCCCACCGTATCTATTTAGTAGTTATGCTTAGGTAGCAATAAAAATGAAGGATGGATCATTATTGATTATGGGATGAAGGCCAGACTGGTGTCTGAGCAGTTGGAGTAATCTGAACTCTGTAGACTGCTGGATGCTCCTCTGTGGCACAGAGCACAAGCTGCAAGTTTAATGGAAAGAGTTGCTATAAATAACATCTCTTCTCCTTCATCTCAGGCTGAATGAGTGCAGCCACCACAGCAAACCAGTACTATAGCCCACCTAAAAATGCTGATTGTGACAAGATAAATACTGCAAGTTACTTGAGGTATCTTTTTAAGGATCTGTAGTTCCAGCTTATTTGGCATTGACAAGATTAGACAGATGCACACAAAAATGCGCTAATCACTTTCATATCTGATTTTGATAGAAAATAAGAGTCACTGAATCTGCATTACATTCTTTCCCAAATGCTCTCTCTATCTCTTTCCCTTGCATCAGGAAGATTTTACTTCTGTTGTTATCAGATTCAAAGATACTCAATACAGACTTGAGAAGTGCCTGGCTTCGTTTTGCTGCATCATCTGCTTCACAAATCAGTTTGAAGTCATGTCTTCTTTACTTGATTGAAATGTGAATGTATCGCTATCAAAGGACTTTTTAGGTCTATGAGCAAAGTCTGACTGGGGCATCTGTGTGCTTCTGAAGTTCCTCGAACACCAGGAGAGATACATGAAAGAAAAACAGGTATTTCTCCAGAGAAATCTGTGTCTCTCAAATAATGTCAATTTGTTTCTACACAATTTAAGCTGCACGTTAGTCAGAGTGTAGCCTGCAGAAAATTATTATGAATTTAAGGGAAAAGGTTGTGATGTCATTTCTACACCCTAAAGTGTCTGGGAAAATCTCTCTTCATCTCTTCCTTTTCACCTGAGCATTGAGAATATAGAGGATTTTTAAAAGTCTCAGTAAAGGACGTGTTTATTAATACCACAGACTTCTTAGGCTTATGGAGAATGTTACAGGCATTTAGTTAACTACAGCATTATGAGTAAGCATCCAGAATATGAAAGCTGAAGTACAGTGTTCATATATTGTGCTACTGGCTTAAGAACTTGATACTAATCCAAGGTGTTTCACCTGCCAAGGGCCAAAAGCATATCTAAAGACATATTTCAATCTCATCCCACAGCAAGACACAAATAAATAATGTGTCTCATAAAGTCATATAAAGTGAAGCTGAATACCATAACTGGCTGCATGTTCCTTCCTTCACTCATACTTTAATTATGCAATCAATAATAAAATGCTTAAATCAATAATTTTGAAGCTGTGAGCTCAAAGCCAACACCAGAGGAGGAGGTTCTGGGGGCTGTGTAGTGCCAGAGGTGCATTTTCATAATAGTTGTGTCCTTCATTTAGTGCATGAATTTATAGATCAGCACATCTTCAGAGAAAAATCCACAGGATTTTCCCATGCACCAATATCCCTTTTCTACTCCTTTGGATTCAACTGCTTTTCTGTCTTGACTTGAATCCTTTTACAGGGCATGAACCTCCTCAGGGGAAAAAAAAAACCTTCAAACTTCACAAAGATACTTCAATCTAGAAATAATTCAGAAAGAGCTGGGCTCTTGAAGCTTTCCCAGCTCAGTGCTCTTCCCTTTCCCTATCCTAAAATGATTTCCACACACACAGCATTGAAATGACTTGTAAATGAAAGCAGTTGCAAAGGAGAGGGGCAGAGTCTGTACAAACCGAGCTGGGTGAGGACAGGTTGAAACAAAGGGCTGAGAGGTCAGTCCCTGCCCCAGCAGCATCCCCTGGCTGCCTGCAGCCCCCGTGGCCCAGGTGAGGGAGAGGCTGCAACCCCCACACAGCTTTTTCACCAGCCCTGATCTGAGGGAGCAGCTCCTTTGTCAACCACGACATGAGTCAGACTGCTGCTGAAGGAAATCATTTTGTTTACAGCAACGGGAAGGGAATTGCTAGGGCAATTAAAATAATTTCTTGTTTCATAATACAAGCCATACCAAGAATGCCTGTTAGCTGCATTTCAGTGTCAGGTACTTAAAAAACAAGCAAACAATCAATCAGGAAAAGTGGGTTCTAATTTCACAGAGGATTGTTAGTAAAAAGCAATCTCTATTTTAATGCCCTCAAATCTTCCATGCTGCTGTGCCTGGCAGGCACCCAGGCCACATTCTTGTTCCCTGGAGGCAGTGGGTGGACCAGGATACCTACAGGGGTTACGGTCCTTTGCCGCCTACCTGAGGCTTTACCTGTTGCTGAAGGCTGTGATTCAGGGGGTGTGCAGGTATTTGTGAGGGAAAAGAGGAAAGTGAAACATGAACCTGTCACCCACTTCTCCTTGACAAGGCAGTTGTTGGCAGGGAACTCTCAAACTTCTCGTGGACGTGATGCTGCAGGTGCCCAGGGCCAGCCTGGCTCCAGTGAAGTGCATCCATTTCAAGGTTTCTCCATGGATTTCACCACCAAACACAAGATTTGCAAGACTGGTGTCTCATGTGAGGCCTGACTGGCTCAAGAAGGGGAGATTTGTTTTGTTCTGTTTCAATTTTTTTGAATTTTCCGTCTGTGTGTCTGCATGGCAGAGCTGCAGCCCAAACACATTCCACCTGCTGATAGCACCTGCCAAGTCCAGAAAGAATACCAAAATACTGATATGATCCATCACAGTTAATATTTCTCAAGACCCAAATATTTACAGGGAATTTTCCAAGCAATTGGTTGGGAAGGAATAATAATCCTCCTTTCTCCCGTACACGCACAAAAGTACAGCTCCATGCAGCAATTCTGAAGAGCCACATTAAATAATGTATGTGCTGCTCGTGGACATTTGGCAGCAGGGAGAAGTGAAATCCACAGTATTACAGATTTCATTATTTGTTCAGCCCTATTGCTCGTTAATTGTTTAGAGAAGTAAAGCAATCTCCCCCAAAACTCTTTGATGTGTCCAGGGTTGAATTTCTGGAGAAATGCAATATCCTTTGGGGTGGAGTGGCATAGCAGGAGGATACCTTCATCCTGGCAGGTTTCTAAACTGAACAGATCTGATTCATCTGCAGTTCTGAGTAAAGAGACAGGTAGGTTTTGTTGTGGTTGTTTTAAGGAAATTATAACAATTGATAGAAGTGCTGATAATTAACATTTATCAGTTGCAGAGGGTTGCGATGGATTCTCTACCACTGAAAATACTGAAATCGCAACTAGATTTTTTTTTTTCCCCCTAAAGATTCATTGCAATTCAAACAAGAATCTATTCAAAGCCTTCAGACATATGTTACTGCAAGAATCCTAAACAGATTACCACAATGGCCTTTTGTTGTGATTGTTTGTATCACCAAGACTTCATAGGGAAAGACAACCCTGCCATGGGCACAGTGTCAGAAGCAAAGCCTGGGCTGTGTCTGAAGGGGTTTTCAGACTGAGAGAAGGACCAACAGAAGGATACAGGAAAACAGGACAAACTGAACCACACAACAAGACCAGGGCGAAATTCTGAATCTGTAGATGCTTTTAAGACACTGCCAGCCTCTGAAGGTTCGGGAAGTTTCAAATACTTTGTGACTAAAATATATCAATATTAACTTCCCAATGTTTTCTTTCCGGGGCGAAAAAAAGTTATTATTATAGAGTAACTCTCTGATTCAGTTCAGACTGGCTGTACCAACCAAACATTTCCGACAGCAGCAGCTGCAGAACTTCTCTTTTCTTTTGAACCAATACAGACTGACACCAGAATTGTGTTAGATCTCACAGTCTAGGTAGGGTCAGATCTGGACAACACCTGGAACAAATATCCATGGTCTCTTTGGTCTTCTCAAGGAATCCATATCCTTCTTGATTTCTTTACAAGAAGACTTTAGCAGTGGTGGAAGACTGCTAACAGCTATCCATACATGCATTTTTTGTGTCTTGTCAGGTTAATTATAAAAAAATCCCACAATATTCCTATGAATCTGCAGAATATGTTTTATATCTGTTCTAAAGAAGATGAAATTAAATTAGATGCTGGCTTATGTTCTCAGATGTAAATTATGTAGCAGGATTTCAATTTAACTACAAAAATATTAGATATAACTGAATCTAAAGAAAATAAAATAGTTTAAACGAAACATATCCCCCAGTATTATTTTTTATTTATAAATCATTATGCAACTATGAATCCCTGAAACTAGTTTTAATTGATAAATATTGCATAAGATCTGTCTTAAATCTGTTTTTTAGAGGTGATTTGCATTTTAAAATGGACTCTAACTCTACAGTGCGGGCTTATTTATAATAAATATTTAAGCAGACATAGATCTTCAAGAATTAAATATCATTAATGGTAATTGAAAGGACACAGCTTGTGAAATGTATTTGGAAATCTTTTCCATATGGTAAAAACATCAGGCAGAGGAAAGAGGGTGATGATACCCAGCCTAGAACACTGCAGCCCGAATCCCCAGTATTTTATCCAGAAGGTTGGCCACATTATGGTATTTAATTAGGTTTCTTGGAGATCGGTATTGCACCTGTTACTCTGCAACTGGGGCAAATCCAAAGAGTTTCCCCAGACCTCACATCCAGCTCCTCACCTGTTAAAAAACAACTGGAGGTTGCTCCTGCACCTCTGGGTCTTGCAGGTGCAGCTCTAACCCAGGAAAGCCTGGATTTACCTATTTGAGAATGTGGATGTGTTTAGGGAGAAGTTAACTTGTTAAAAGACACCCATAGCTCTTGTTCCAGGCTTGGAAAGCATTTGGGGATCATTTAATTCATCCCTTTATTTCTCATTGCAGATCTGACTGTTTCTAAGTGCTCTTGGAGCCCTATGGCCTTTTGTAGCTCTCTGAGCACAAATTCTCTTCATAATAAAAGAGGCAATTAACAAATTGCAAAGGAAATATTCCATCATGGGAAATATAATTCTACATGTATATTACAGAAAAAAAGGAACAGAAATCTGATCTTAACTGTGGTCACCTAAGTTAATAATACTATTTCCATACATAGCACTAATTACTTGCTTCATATAGTTGCTGGATTGATGCCTACAACCAAAGGAAAGATTTAAATTGAAAGGAGTGGTGGGAAGAAAAAATAGCAGAGGGAAAAGAAACACTGTGTATCCATTCCTCAAATATTTATTGCTTTCCTTCATTTCTTCTTCCCTTTTTCTTTCACTCATTCTCTATTTAGGTTTTCCTCCTTACAGTCACCAATCTCATCCACTATTTTTGTAATTCTTATCTTTAAAGTATGGGATTTTCTTTCTATTTACACCCAACAACTGGAACAAGAGGGAGAAAAAAAAAAAAGGTTTCTTTGCCTCAAAGGGCAGCATTGCTGTGAGGAAATGACTGTGTAAAAATGAAATCCTCTCACGGAACAAAATTAATGCTTTTTGCACAAGGGGACATTCAAGTTATTTTTTTGGAGAGCGATATACTGCTTCACTGGGTGTTTGCAGGAGAGAGCTGGTGTGGCTGAAGGAACAAGAGCAGACCTTTGTTTCATCTTGTGGCTCATTAACAGGGCCACCTGTCCGGTCTCATGGGGTGACATTGGCTGCTGACCCAGTGAAGGGCACTGACAGTGCCACCACCACGTGGGGAAGATGAAGGAGTAGCAGGACCAGGGAAGATCACAAAATCACAGGTTCACAGAATAAGCTGAGTTGGAAGGGACCCACAAGGATCATCAAGGCCAACTCCTGGCCCAGCACCATCCCCAAGACTCACACCCTGTGCCTGAGAACACTGTTCAAATGCTTCTTGAGCTCCGTCAGGCTGGTGCTGTGACCACTGCTCTGGGGAGCCTGTTCCAGTGCCCAGACACCCAATGGGGGAAGAACCTTTTCCTAATATCCAACCCAAACCTCCCCTGACACAACTTCAGGCCTTTCCCTCGGGTCCTGTCACTGTCACCACCGAGCAGAGATCAGTGCCTGCCCCTCCTCTTCCCCTCACGAGGAAGCTGTAGCTGCAGTGAGGTCTCCCCTCAGTCTCCTCCAGGCTGAACAGACCAAGTGACCTCAGCCGCTCCTCACACAGCTTCCCCTCAAGGCCTTCACCATCTTTGTTGCCCTCCTTTGGACACTTCAATAGCTTCACATCTTTTTTACATTGTGGCACCCAAAACTGTCCCCAGCACTCGAGGTGAGGCTGCCCCAGCCCAGAGCAGAGCAGGACAATCCCTCCCTTGCCTGGCTGGCCATGCTGGGCCCGATGCCCACAGGACAGGGATGTCCCTCCTGGCTGCCAGGGCACTGCTGACTGACATTTGACTGGCCATCGACCAGGACCCCTTTCCATGGCACTGCCCTCCAGCCTCTCGTTCCCCATTTGTATGATGCTGGACTGGACACGGATCCTGGTGGTGGGGGCCAAGAAGGGACCCAGGGGATGGGGGAACTGAGCAACTTCCAAGTCACATCACATGGCATTAGATGGCTGGATGCCACCAGAGATGTGATCCCTTTCCTCTAAGGGATCAGACGATGGACCTCGACACCAATCTTCAATCCCTGGTCTGATTTAATCTGTGTTTACTGCCTGTGATGACAGACAGGATGCAAAATCTCGACTTCCCTCAGAGACTATGATAAAACTGAAAGGTCTGGCAGGCAGTCACGCTGCATTTTAACTGGTAAACCAAAGCTCTTTATATAGAAACCATTAAAACCATAAACATGAAACTCCACAGCACTGCTTTTACAGTCACCTTTCAGAGGGAGCAACAATCTAAAGTTAAACCTTTTTGTAAGGAGGAGTTTTATGACTCCTGGACTTCAGTCTGTTTAGTTTATCCCCAGAAAGGTAAAAAAGGATCTGAACACGGTCTGTAAATACCTCTGATAGCAAAGGGCTTTTTAAACTAATGGAATAGGGTAGAGCAAGATCCAACATCTGGCAACTATGCTAACTGCATTCGGGAGCAAAGGCGTGCATTCCTAACAGCCAAGCTCTCCAACCAAATCACTTGCTCAAGGGTACACTGGATTCCTTCTCAGGTGAAACCTTGAAATTGAACCTGTGTACCCTACCAAGGGTTAGAGGCTCAACAGAGAAACCAGTTTGATAAAAATCTATGGCTTTTGTCAGGCAAGATGATCCTAAATAGTCCTTTCTGGCATTAAAATTATATGCATTCAATTCCAGTGGCATAAAGGGAGGAGAATTCAATTTAGAAATTCTTCAATGAAGTGTCTCTCTTTTACTCTCTGTCTGAAAACATGCCTGTTCAGGAAGAAAGGTGATATGGCCACAGTGTTCACGCGAAGATTTACTGTTCACTGGGTGCAAATTCCTATTCTTCTGTTCTCCAGAACACTTAGTAGCTGTTGAGGCTCCACACTTTCACTAGACTATTCAATTCAGAGAAAAAAAAAAAATTGAAAGAATAATTATAAATATATGTGAAAATTTTTGATGTTGGGTAAAAACAGCTCAGGTCAACATAAAAGTGTTCACTTTCCCTGTCCTCTCACAAAAACACTCACTGACTTTTGAGGTGCTGTGCAAATATCTGTGGCCTGAACCTCGGGCTCTAATAGACAAATTCCACAATTCATGTGGAAAAGTAATTTCGGAGATATTTCAAACTCCTGGGAGCACTCTGAAAAGTCCTGGAACTAAAACTGTTTTCGTAGCCTGCCATTAGAAATCATCACATTTTCTTAATGACAGAGATGCAGTGCCAAATATGGATCAATTTTTCTCCAGGTTGCCATGACTTCTAGCAACTCCATGAGCAGCCATGCACTATCTTTTTCAATATCTGAGGTTTGTGTGCTGGGTTCTTTGTGCAATAGGCTCCCGTGCTCCGGGAGAGTCCGACACTATCGGTATCGCACATACCAGCTACGTGGGTGTTGTGGTAAATGGTTTACACTAGAATTAATCATCTATGAAGATATCTAGGTTGTATTACACAGATAACAGCAGCCTTACAGCACTGATATCCCTATATCATTATGACAGATTAATGCAGAAAACAGATGAAATTTCTTAGTCAGGATTACAAGAAGCTTCTGTAAGTGTGACCAGCGCAGAGATATGTGGATTGACAGCCTGAAAAGCATGGCACATAAACAAAATCTGCCTTTTCCTGCTCTTCTTCATCATCCTTTTGCTGCTTTAGGATCTGAATTCCTCGGGAATGGATAAAAATTTCAGTGACACCCCTACGAATAGGAGGATGCTAAACAAGTGTGTGCAGTGTGGTCACTTTACAAGCTGCAATCCTTCCCATGGCAAGGAATTCCCCCGCAGCATTTTCAATTTTGCAAGCTGCTCTTCCTGCAGATGTACCTGGGGCTGGGGAGGACAGAAATCCATGTGCACAAGAAGCTTTCCATCCCCTTTCTCCCGAGGAGAACTCACTCAGTGAGCAGCCCCTACACCTGGTTACGGTGCTTCAGGCAGCCGAAGCCCACAGTTTATTGCACTTTGGTCTGCAAATTGTGAAAACCACAGTCAGCATTCCGAGCAGCAGCTCAGCACTAAGCCTCGCGTTCACCATCCTGCAGGAAGGAGTGCTAATTATTCATAGGGAATAATAGCTTTCACATGAAGTAATACATTGACTGTCCTCCAAAATCTAGCTTGGAATTTAAGAGATTATGAACAGTGCCAACAAAACTACTCCAGGGCAAAACAACCCTGAATCTTCAAGTTTAGACAAGAGCTTTACTATAAACAAACAAAAGTGTGATATTGTTAAAATTGGTCTTTGAAATTGTCAGTGGGCGATCCACCTTTTTTTCAGTTTTTCACGAAACCCTTCAAACAGGAGGGGAACTTTTACCTTCATATGGCAAAGTTAACTTCCAAACATTACCCAGGGAGCATTTCATAAAACATGTTGTGCTACGCACTCTCTTTTGCAGAGATATCGAAACAATCACTGCAAGCTCTTTTCTGTAATTACCACTTAAGGCTTAAAGATGTCCTTGAGGCCAAAGAGATTTGGCTACAGGGCACTCAGAATTTCATTCCATCTTTCACTGGGTTGCCTTTGAACAAACCACTCCTTTGGTCACCAAAGCCAAGCTTTCACTTTTTGAGGACAAATACTTTTAACATAGAGGGTATTCTTCCCCCATGCTCTCTATAGCAGGAAGGAACACTTAAGGAACTTTAAGGAACACTTTGTTTGTACCAAAAAGCTCATGAAAATTCTCTTTGCACAAGTCTTCCATGTAGGAAACACCTGATGCTGATTGCTGAGATTCTGAAGCACCTGGTACTACAGCTGCCAAAACAAAATGCAGAACATAAATATATCTAGATATATATATATTTTTTTAAGATACAGAGGTTGCTGAATTTCCTGGTTGTGTATAGCTGAAAATCAGACTGAGAAAGGAAGGAACACAACAACTTTTGAACGTTCATGTGATCTTCTGTTTTGTACTCAAGAAATAGTGAGAAATTCAGAGATGCTCCCACAATCAGAATGAGTTTTAATCACCACTCAGCTCCTTTGAAAATACAAACTTTCCTGTGGCACTGCTGTGTCTCACTGACTCAGACTGTCTCAGCTACGGGCATCTGCAAATAACAAGCAAGTTAAATGATGCTGCAGTCTAGAAAACATCACCTCCTTGTCACAGAAGGATGCTCCAAGGTGCCACCATCTCCAGTTTCATCTGGTTTTCTCATGCAGTTGCAGTCATTTTTAAGTTCTAAGATGCTGAACTTGGCAGTCATGACTCATAGTTAGGCTACGATATTTGACTGCTTCAAAATAAATGTGCTTTAGCGATTTTACTTTGAGATTACTCAGAAATTTCTTCTGTAGAAACAGTAGCTTCACTTTTTCACCTCATCTCTTACAAGAAGTAAGACAATTTTTTCGAGCCTCACCGGTTTCAAGTTAAGATCAAGACAAGCAAATCACAAAACAAGTGGCTCAGTGCTGCAAAGATTCATGTATTTCCTTGCACACATGGAGGCTGTTTCACTGACATCCACAAAACTGCATCAC